>JADRCD010204117.1:0-11621 GCA_019843815.1 Montemys delectorum | reverse complement strand
CTCTCTCTCTCTCTCTCTCTCTCTCTCTCTCTCTCTCTCTCTCTCTCACTCACTCTCTCTCTCTCACTCACTCTATCTCTCTGTCTCTATCTCTCTCTCTCTCACATACACACACACACACACACATACACACACACACACACACACACACCCCTGCTGTGTCTCTTCTTTCTTTTCACACATCTACATCTCTCAGCATCTATTGCTCTGCATCTTTCTGACTCAGTTGGCCTCCCAGATCGTCTTTCCTTATTGTCTTACTTTTCTTTCCCTTCAATCTCTGTCCCACTCTGACTCTCCCCTCTGCCTGCTTTCTTACTTTTATTTACATCTTTATTTCCTAATACTTACCTCCTATGTCTTCCCTCCCTCCTCCGTCTTCTTTCCTGCCTCTTCTGAGGCTTCCTTTCCTTGCTCTCCCTCATCTCCTCTTGCTCTCCCTCCCTCCCTCCCTCCCTTCCTTCCCCTCCCCTCCACCCCTGCCCCCTCCCCTCCAGCCCCACCCATCCAGGCTTGCCATTTGTTGCTGTTTGTAGAGGCTGACAGTGCCCTTGGTGGGCGGTAGATCAAACACATCAGAGGTTTGAATCAAATCAAACTGCAACTCAATTACACTAATAAACCAATTAAATGCCATTCAAAAAGTAATTTCCATAGCATCCTTCACATCTACTGCAAATCTCGTTTGGCTCTTTGCACCTCTCCCACGCCCTCCCCACCTCTCCCCTTCCTCCTTTCTTTTGCCTTTTTCTTTGCTTCCTTCTCACTCACTGACCTTGTTCTCTCCCTTCCATCACTCCCGCCAACATCTCTCTGAGAACCATTTGCTCATTGCTTCACAATCATCCTTAACCTAGAATCCAACTCATGGTATGTTCTGTTGCTTGGAGAAGACCACTGGCCTTGGAGTTCCCAAAACTAAAATCTTGGTTTTGGCCCAGTCACCATTTCTCTGGGGAAGCCCCAGGGTGTTTCTGAGCCTCATCACCTGCCTATGAAAGCACTGGATTGACAGAATCCCAAGGTAATTTTTAGCTCAAGCATCAATGTCACACGGCATCAACAAAATCCAGAGCTTGAAAGTGCTGGATATGGCATTTGTACCTCCTCATGGCTTTAAGCAAGGACACTGCTAGTGCCAAGCCATGTTCTTTCCCCTTCCAGAGGGGCTCACCTGCTCTGTCTCCCGTCCTGCAGATGGGCATCTCATCACTGTGTAACTACCTATCAAGAATCTCTGTTTGATCTCCTATACCTTGGCTCCCCTTAAAGCACAAGGCCATCACACATAGGCTTTTATACACACAAAAGATGTTATTGGTTTTCCAGTCTCTCATCACAGGACAAACAGTGAGCTAGAAACATCCATGATTGTCAAGTCACCAGCTGGGTTTGGAGCCTGTGTGGACCATTTTAAAATTTTGAAACCTGAAATGGCCATGTGGCTGTATTATGTTATACAAAAATAATTGAGATGAGACCATGGACAAGATTCTGCTGCTTCTGTGACTTCACTTGATTAGACAAAGTAAGGGGCTAAGTTAGAGTCAACCCAACCTTGCTAGCTTTTTTGTTACTAGGACAAAGCACCAAGTGTACCTGAGCCCCACTCCCAACCCCCTTCTCAACGCACACACTATAAAAGGTAATCTAATGAGAATGAAGATTTTGGCTCATGGTTTCAGAGATTATGGGGGCTGGAACTGTGTCTGGGCTGTAATGAGGGAGAGTATCACGCAGAAGGTTAGACTAGGGCTGAATTGTTCACACTGTGATAGCCAGGGAAGAGAGAGGAGACAGCATTTGGCCAGAGATAAGACTTATCTTTTCAGGGCACGCCACCAGGGACTACCCTCTAATTGCTACCTCTACCAAATTCTAAATCCATGAGTGGATTAATCTACTGATAAAAATCAGAATCCTCGAGAACCAATCACTGCTCAGAACCCTCATTTATGGACCCCCGCTGCAATGAACATCCAGCTGTCAACACCTGGGGTGAGGGGAGGGGATATGTGAGCTTCTGGGTTGGGAGTCAGCGGTCATTTCATTATGCAGACAGTGACGCCAGCTCAGATCTGGGCTGTACCTGTAATTAGCCTTACCCAGGAGTGACTTTGAATCCAGACTCTGCCCTTGTTAGTTGGGGGTCCCGAGTAGCTCCTCTTCTCAGCACCACGTTCCCTAATTAGAATAGTGATGCCATAACTGCTCCTCTTATGCACCCGCCGAGAGGAGAAAACACGTCGGTGCTTGTGAAGAAGACAATGTGACCAATGCGTAGACCACTGGCTCTGGGAAGGTGCGTAGGTTTCCAGAATGAGGCGTGCTTTCTCTCCTGTTGATTTGGTGTGAAGTTCAAGTAGAGAGTTATGAGTTACTGCCGAGGGGTGCCTGCCACTTCTGCCCTCTTACGGTTATTCTGCCATGTTGGTCCTTGTGGTTCATAGGTGTCATAGCTGGGAGGGATGGTTGGTTGTCTCCTCCTTTGGATGTTTGCATGGGTGCCTTCTGCCACCATGAAAAGTACCCTCTAGGGAGGAGGCTTTTGGCTAACTTGCAGCTCGGGGGCCTCTGAGAGCAGGAGAAATGGTCTCCTCCAACTGGTTACCCAAATGGTATAAACATACATAAGTGTAACATTCTACAGACTAGGCTCACTGTATTTCTGTATTTAGGAATTTATGGAATAATAAAAATATCAATACATATACGTGCACACACATCAACATTTAATGAAAAAAAGGCTATAAATTTGAAAGAGAGAAAAGAAGGTGTGAGGGAGCCTGGAGAGTGGAATCTTTAAAAATAGAAATTAAGTTTTAATTAATTAATTGTTCATATTCCTATCACTATTGGGACCCCTTCGCTCTTTCCTCTGCATCGTGTCTTGTTCCTGGGGGACAAGATCTCTGTCCCGATCTCTGTCCATCAAGAAGGTGATGTCACTCCTGCCTTCTCTCCTCCCCATACCCATCGCTCTCCCTACAGAAGGTCCAACAAGCCAGCAAATGGAAAGAAGTAGTGGAGAAGCCATGGGAGTGTGGAGTCACTGCACACACAGAGGAAGTGTGCCTTGTGCCTGTCCCCCCCCCCCTCAGTGCCTTGTGGGTAAGGAAAGTTCTCCGCTCTCCAATCGGAAAGCTTGTCTCTGCAGTCTGGGTATCAAAGGTGAGTTTCCTAATTTAGCCCCAGAGGCCAACTGCATTTCTACAGCGGCTCTCTGAAGGCTATCTTGGGTATTTATGTCGGCACCTCGATTCTTACCATGTTGTTTCTTAGCTAAGATGGGTGTTGAACAGCCATGATTTGTCTAGGACTAAGGAGACTCAGGTTATAGAATTTTCCATTATAAAATGCAAGATCTATATAAAACTAAGGCCGTTATCACTGGGCACATGGATTCAGACTTTGAAGTAATGAACGAGATGAAAATAATAGAAATATGCATGGTAAATGCGAAAGCAGCAGGTCACGTGAATATCCACCAACCACACAAGATGCAGAGAACAAAAGGATATCACCTGCCCGTCAGTCAATCACTCAGGGATTCCCTGGCCAGGCCCAAGCACACAAAGACACTGTTGTATGTGCTTGAGGCTACACCGCTTGCTTAGACTATAGATAGTGTGAACATACCTGCGTGGTATCGCATGGTGTGTCCGCCCTCAACCATAGCATTGCTCGTCTTATTTAGTGGGCTTTTCTCCTGGGTTCCCAGGAGAGATGGATGAGTCTCTATAACAGCCATAAGGTGTCCTGCTGCTGGTGCTGAGCAGAGCTGACAAGATTCATGAGTGTACTCCACGATGATGCTTGGAGGTATGAGCCCAGTCCCTCCTCTGTCTCCTCCCTCTCCTCTGCTTACCATTCAGTGCCCTTGGATTTAGAGTGTTGAGATGTAGAACTGAATCAGACATGAGCTGCTCCGGGCAGCGTGTAACATCAACAGAACAGCTGGACATCTAATGACCACCCCGACTCTTCATTTGCACCCTCTTGACTCCCTTCTCAACACTGTATCCTTGGAAGATAGGGGCAGTGAGAGAGGATTGCCACAGCTTTCTATAAAGGGCAGATAATAAATTGAGTCCAACTGAGCAGCAAGAATACCATTAGCAAACGCCTGGGGATACCGGCCCCTTGTAACTTCTGCGGAGACAGGGAAGCGAAGAGGAAAAATAAAGATGTGGGGAGTGTGGATCCAACATGCTCAGTTACTGCCCGGTAAGATGGAGATGAGAGAACACGCAGAAATAATAGAGAAAACTTTGCTGGATTGAAAAAAAATAATGTTTTTTGGTAAGTTAAATAGACTTAGCAAGTTCTGGGAACAAATAATGGAGAACGAGAAATGCCTAGAATTCTCAGGGAGAGTTTTGAATGTCAAGGCTGAAGAAATGGCTCTGTTAGCAAGGCAGGAAGATGACTGACTTTTCTGTAGGTGGGTTGGGAACATCGGGGCAGTGTGTGGGGGGACCAACAGGTGTACCAATGGTTTCTGATCCTGGCATCTACAATGGCATGCAAAAACTGGTCAGAAAGTAACTGCCGAGTGAACAAATAATTAGATATAATGGCATTTTAAATTCCAACCCACGTCAAATATCCCTAGCTTACTTAAGCTTGCCCCAGCGGGAAGCACAGCTACCTTCACTTTACATCTGAGGGGTGTTAGATTCAGTACAGGCCTACAGTCAACTCAAGTTCACGGACCTGAAAACGACAGAGAGAAATAGAGTCCAGGCAGGCATTTCAGGCCCTTAGGTCCCGGCTCAGACAGGACCTGAGTGCTTGAAAGCAGTATGTTCCCCATCTTCTTGTCCCTCCACTTTAGCAAATGTTAGAGATGCTCCGCCCACCCTACACCTCCATTAGCCAGCTGTCCCCTTGGTGATCAAGTCTGCAAGGTCTAACAGATACCCACAGTGCACACACACACACACACACACACACACATACACAGATACACCAGTCAGACTGACCCATAAAGAAATTCCATGTGATAAGGTAGCCATTGGCAGTGCGATCTTGATTTGCAAAGATCTATTTTCCTTAGCGGGCTGGGGATAATCTTTCATCTGAACTGTAATATGATGAAGAGGCATACAGACATCCATAAAAGATTCAACAGAAATCCAGCCTTCACTCCCAAGGCAGGGAAAGCCTGTCTCTCTCCTGCTTCCTAACCTCCATCCAGTCCTACCTACAAGCCTCTCCCACTATCTGTTTTGTGTTGTGGACGGGAAAATCTATTTTCTGATAATGGGCCTTAACTCCTGTGACATTTCCCCTCTCGTATGGCTTACCATTTTGCGTCCTGGGTGGTAGTTTATCCTTCCATTGTGATACACTCTCTCTCCCACTTTGTTCTCCCACTCACTCCTCCCCCTCTCCTTGACCCACTCCATCCTTCACTACCCAGCTTCCACCTTCTGTGCTAAGCAAGGGAAGACTTGCTCACGAACCAAAACAAAAAACAGTATGTGAGAGGACAGGGGTCGTTTCTGGTTTTGACCAGCAGGGGGCGTTGATCTCCACCCTGCCTTTGATACATATTCGTTATCTATTGTCAGCCCAGTCCCAAGCAATTTCTGATCTTTTAAGAATGAGACTTCAACCAGGTAGCACCCCTGGCTGGTCCGAGGCCCCTAGCACATACATAGCTGAGGACTGCCTGGTCTGACCTCAGTGGGAGAAGATGCGCCTAATCCTTGAGAAACTTGAGGCCCCAGGGATGGAGGATACCCGCGGTGAGGAACTGTAGGGGTGGGTGGGTGGGTGGGGGTGATAACTGGAATGTAAATAAATAAAATAATTAATTAAAACGTGACAAAAATCCTTTGTTCCCTCTCCTTTCACAGTAGGCTGCAGGTGTAAGAAGGAGGAAGATCGGTAAGGAATTTATCCAGAATTCCTTGCGGGACATTGTGGCTTCCCCCACAGTTGGCGCTGTGAGGTGCACATGGGTACCGTGGATTTTTTGGTAGGACCCCTTCTGCCTTCTGTCCTATGTCTTCTTTCTTCTCTCCTCTATCCCCCGTCTCTTTTGCACCCAGCTGTCTCTTCTCCCTTAACCTCAGATTTCCCCTGGGCACCACTCAAAATGAACTCGGCAACCCACGGGTATCACACGTCACTCTCCTTTTCTGGTTCCCAAATATCTGCCAAAATGGCCACTGAGGGGATTGTCTTGTTTCTGTATCCAACCCCTGACACCTCTTCTGCTGGCAACCAGGACAAGGTTAACATTTAGAGAAACACAGAAAGTATTGTCAGTGTCCAGGGCTGCCAGGCTGAGCATGGATGGAGGCCTGGGCTTATCTGGAAGCCACCATAGAGGAGACCCTGGCTGAATCTGGAAGCAGCTGGTAGAGGAGCCAGTGCACATTACAAACTCACTGAGTGACAGTTTTGGAGCCCACCAGTATCCTGGAAATCAAAATAGGAGCAAATAGTCGCAGCAGGTGGAGCCTAAGGCGGAGATCTGCAGAGGCTGTCGGAATGAGTACTGGAGACATTGCGGGGTTCTTGCTGACCAAACGTAGAGGCCACATCTGGCTTCCCACAAAGAATAAAAGGAAACCTCTCACACAGGCGCCAAAAATAGCTTTGGCTCTGGACACCTTTCTTATCTCTCCAAGCAGCTGAATCTCTGAAGGGGAAAAGAAAATTACAATACAATCAGCTTTCTCTTTTCCCTAGACTGGAATAGCCAATCAAAGATCTACTAAATTCTTCTGACAAGCCATAAGGGCCGCCAATGTATGAGAAGCATGGAGCAGGCTCTGCGAGCTCGAGCAAACAGTTAAAGCTGTCCTAAATGCTTGAAGAAGATGAAAAAGGCTCAATAAGACAGCTACAGTGAGTAGAAAAGTTTAGAAGCATTTGTGATTGGGAGAAAGGGGACTAGAGAGATGGTTCTGGGGGTGAGGCAGAGAGATGGCTCTGTGGGTGAGGCAGTTGCTGCACAGCCCTGGGGACCAGAGTTTAGTCCTAGTGACACATAAAAGTTCTGATGCTCAGGAGCTGGGGGCAAGAGATCTCCAGGGCAAGGGGGTTATCTCTATAAATTGATGAGCTCTGGGTTCAGCAAGAAGCCCTACCTTAATAAATACAGTCTAGTAAGACACACACACACACACACACATACACACACACACACTAGTTGAGAAAGAACACTGTATCTGTAAAACTAGATGGTATCACCAGACTAGGTAGCAATGAAACTGGAGAACTGTCCTGGACATGGAAACAATGTTGGCCAAACTAAAATTAAACTTGCAGAACTGAGAAGGATGCTCCACAGGAGAGCACCTGCCCTGCCCCACGTGTACAATGCCCTGTGTTTGAGCCCCAGCATCAAAGGAATTCTTGCCCCTACAAAGCAAGTGAAAGAAACCCTAAAAGTACAATGGAGGCTCTGAGCATCAAGATGTACATATGCTTATGAAAAATCTCCATGCACTCAGGACACAGATGTAAAATAGGGAAAGAAGAGTCATAGGGACATGTGTGTAACAGGAAAGATACACAGACAACCCCTGAGAACATGCATATAAGAGGGAAGAAAAACAGAAGAGCCATAGGGACATGCATGTAATAGGGGAGAAACACAGAAGAACTGATGATGAAAACTTTGCTGTTCTAGATAAATCTACCTGCCAATCAAACAGATACAGCAAGTGTCAGGAAAAAATGAGACAGAACAGGCTGTTGTGTTGGTGAATTCTCTCAGTCTCAGTGACAAGAGACTTTAAAAACCAAGTGGTGGGGGAAGCAACTGCCAAGAAACTAACAAGCCCCAAATCTTCCCTCTATAGCATAAACAAAAATGCAGCTTGAGGGGAAAAATGTGATCTGAGATTTATAAAACAAAAACAAAAACAAAACCCACTAATAATCCAATAGAAATGTAGTCTGCATTTTTAAAATCCAGAGGAAAAATGTGATCTGAGATTTATAAAACAAAAACAAAAATAAAGCCCACTAATAATCCAATAGAAATGTAGTCTGCATTTTTAAGATCCAGGGGCTGAAGAGAGGGTCCACAGTTAAGAGGTCTCGCTGTTCCTGCAGAGGGCCAGAGTGGGAGTCCCAGCTCCCACATCAGCGGGTGCTGATTATTAGAACTCAAGTTCGGGTGAGGGAGACTGGTGCCCTCTTCTGGCCCCCATGGGTACTGCCTTCACATGCAGACACACAAAGAAAAGCACATACATGCATAAATAAGAATAACATGACAACGCAAACACTAACTTCTTAGATGTGTACATTCTAAAAAAATCCAACAATGTACAACCTCCACGTATGAAATTAAAAATAGCTATAGATCACATAACTATAAATAGGAGATCAAAATAACTACATAGCTCACATAAACATAAATATTTTAACAATCTGAAAACTGATGTTCACAAAAACAAGATGTTAAATTGGCTCTGGTTGTCATCAGGAAGGGGTTAAACACCATCACTAGCACACCAGCCTGTGTTCTCCATTGTAGGTCAAACACAAAATTACAAATCTGTTATGCACTTCTTATAACAGATTTGGTTCGGAAATGACAGGAAATGGTAGAAAATAGGGTACAGCTAAAGATAGATAAGACAAAAATGAAAAATATCAATGGATATAAAATTCAAAGCAAGTGGGAGGACTGTTCAAAGCGAGCGCATTGCAGAAGCAGGACATTCAAACGGTAATGAAGATAAAACACTGTATTTAGGTAGTGACTGTCACAGCTGTGAGAGGCATTTTCTAAACGGGAAGATGCCAGGAAAACCAGCCAAAGCATAATTTTATTAGAATAAATGTTAACATCTTCTAATAAACCAAGTGAGTAAAAACTTAGCAACTTTGAATAAAATGTACTGGGTTTTCAGTTCTCTGGAAGATAAATGTGATTTCTGAACATTGATGGCTCATTTATTAGAGAGAAACAAACAAAAAACTCCGAAAACTTTGAAATTTCTAACCGAGGTTGTGAATTCTGCTTAAGTTAAAAAAACAATTTTTTTTTTTTTAATTGCAGAGACCAAACAGCCAATAGGAAGCTACTTAAAGAGAAGAAGCATGGTTATTTGGCTCACAGTTAGAGGGACTACAGTTCACCACGGAGTTTAAGGCTTGGCGGTAGGAGTCACAGGTCACATGGCCTCTGTAGTCAGGAAGTACAAGAAATGAGCCCAGGCTATGAAGCCTAAGGCCTGACCCCGCTGACCACTGACCGCTTCCTCCAGCCTGCGAGTTCCACGACCTTTTCAGAACAGTGCCACCTGCTGGAGAGCAATTCAAACACACCCATGTACCCTGGAGGCCACTTCCCACTCAAACCACAAGAGACAACTAGCCCAGATCCTCCCTCAGCCTGTAGATCACACCCAGAGCCAGCACCTCTAACACAGAGGCTCCTTCCTGCAGCTACCAACATCTGGTGATTGACAGAGGAATAAGACCTCCTCCTCGCCCCGACAAAGAGGCCATCCTGAAGCACCCGCCAGCTATCTGGGGGGTGTGCTGAGGCACCCACTGAGGCTCCACTGAAGGTCTACTCTCCCCTCTATCCAGTCTGGTTTCTCTTCCTTTGCACAAATGCCATCTGACCTCAGAGTCTCTGTATGCAGAGCCCCATCTTAGATCCCACTTGCTGCCCACGTTTTCTAGCCAGCCCGCACCACCATGCAAAAATAGAAAGGCTTGTTTGGGTTCAAAGACCTTCCACTTCCCAGGAGTGCCAATCTGTGGACCAAACCAAACACATGGGCCTTTGAGAGACACTCCTGATACAGATCTTACCACTGGCCTCCTCAACCCAGGCCCCTCTCAAACAAGGCTGTGTGGCATTTGAGAGGTACACATGACTGCACATGTTCACTTATTACAGTGATCAGACCAAAGCTGTGGCCAACTTGGACATGTAAACGTAAATGAAGATACAATATATCAAACTTACTATAGGACCTTATAATTCTGCATCCAGAAGCCAAGCCACGCGTATAAACACCTTTAATTACACGAGAATAAAACCATCAGTTAAAGACAATGACAGAGATTCTTAAAAATGTATTTTAAAAGTGCACAAAACAACAGGGTTTCTAGGAATTTCTTCAAAGTATTCCAGAAAGTGAAAAAGGGAAAGAAAATGTGAAAATAATAATAATTATATATACATATATGTATATATTATATGCCTATGTAATATATAGACATATTAGACATATGTGTACATAGATGGAAATTACACTGTACCTCCTAATGTGAGTGTTTTTACATCAGACTGAACAGAGAGAAGTAAGGACAATAAATGAGAATAATTCATTAGAAAACATATGAATGTTCTGTATGAATGTATGAATAAATTATATCTTTTAAGAGTCAGCCATAAAGTAGACAATTCATCCTTTCTAGCCCAGACTTGAGAATGAACAAGTGAATGCGTATAATAAGGAATATTGTTACAGAACCAAAGTTAGACGTAAATATTGTAAGGCCCTCATCAGAACATTTATCTAATGCATTTTAAATTCCCAACAAACCCAAACTTCAGTACTCAGAAGGTGGAGACAGGAGAATCATAAGCTCAGGGTCAGCCTGCACAACACAGTGAGTTCAAAGCCACCCTGATGCACATGAGACCCCGTCTCAAAACTATTAAAAACAGCTCTATCCTGAGCCCTGGAGTTTCTGATAATAGGTTGCTCCTATTGGAACTCACTCTGACATGCCACCATTCCCTCAAGGTCAAGCCAGATGGGACGTGCCCTGAACCTTCCATTGACAGAGAAGCTAGGCCGCACAGAGGCGTCTGTAATGTGAGATTTTAACTTCTTTTCACACAGTGGATGACCCTTAACTCACGCTGGCTTTAATGAAGACAGCTACCATCTGTGAGGTGACCTGTGTAGAAACACACATGCCAGGGAACTTCAGGAAGCCTCAGGTGAACAACCACCAACCAGCTTAGACCGCAGCCTTGCCTGCAAGGAACTGAATCCTGCCAACAGCCATCTACAAGAACTGAAAAGCAGGTTCTTCCCATCTTGAGTCTTCTAGTGAGACCTGCATCTACATGTCAGCCTTGAGGGATACCTCAGAGCAGAGGACTTAGACTCTTAAGTTGCACAAACTGTAAGAAAAAGAGTGCTGTTTAAGCTATTGACTCTTCACATATTGTTCTCTCTCTCTCTCTTGTGTTGTGTGTGTGTATGTGTATGTGTGTGTAGTGCTGTGTGTGTTGTGTTGTATGTTGTGTGTTGTGTTGTATGTTGTGTTGTGTTGTATGTTGTCTGTTGTATGTGTGTGTGTGGACACAGGCATATGATGCACATGTGGAGGTCATAGGATAACTGTTCTCTCCTTCCACCATGTGGGTTCTGGGATGAAACTCAGGTCATCAGACTTGAACGTCCTCTTAACTGCTGAGCCATCTCCCTGGCCCTCCATTCTCTAACTGAGAACATCAGTGCTTAGCCACAGTACAAGGACTTACACATAGATGTGCACAAAGGCCTGGACACTAAGATGCTCCCTGAAAAACATTTTTCTAATTTTGAACATCTGGGATCAGTTTAAATGTCAATGGGTAAAAGCTAAAAAAAAAAAAAAAAAAAAAAAAAAAA
>JADRCD010204116.1:28196-39291 GCA_019843815.1 Montemys delectorum | reverse complement strand
CGCCCTTTTTTAATGTCTCTCCCTCCTCCTCCCCCCCCCCCCCCCCCCCTCCCTCCCCTCTTCCCCCCCCCCCCCCCCCCCCCCCCCTCCCCCCCCCCACACTTCTGATTGGAAACTCCATCCTTGACCTTCAACGACCCAGTATAAATGAAAACTTTTCTCAAGGGCCATTCTGCAGCATCTGTTCTATTGTAACCAACACCTTGCTGGGCCCTGAGCACAGTGAATACAATGGAAACATTACCTGTGCTCTAAGAACTCTCAGGAAGGTGAGGGCTGGGGCGTGGAAATTAAAGGCAAAATGTATCAGGCAGCTCCTGTAACTATAAGAAATTCCATGAGATAATTTATGAAGGGAAAAGTTCTCCTTGGCTCACAGTCTTGCAGGATTTAGTTTGTAATTCAGGTCTCCTGAGTTTGTAGGGCACAATGTATCATGGCGTGAATGAGTGACACAGCAGAGCTAATAGCCCCATGACTGGGAAGTGTAGAAGATGAAGAGGAAGGGACTGGGGTCTCATGAGGCTGTGCTTTCAATAAACTAAAGGTCCCTCACCTCTTATAGATTTTCCCATCTCCTGACAGTACCACCTTGGGAACCAAGTATTTAATGCACAGCCCACTGGGAGACACACAGGTCCAAACTTTAACACAGAATTTCTCAAAGTCACACATGCGTCAGAGTCCCCAGGAGGGCTTGTGAAGCAGAGATGCCAGGCCAAACCCCAGGGTTTCTGATTAATGCTCCTGACAGTTTGTACTTCCAACAAGCTCCAGCACCATGCCAGGGTTGTGGGCCAGAGAGGACACTTGAAATCTCCTGCACTCAGACATGGTCAGGGGACGGCTCTCTGAGGAAGAAATGTCATTTGGGCTATACTTACAGGAAGTAGAGGAGGCAGTCAGGGAAGAAGGAGGTGCAAAGTATGGTCCAGGTAGCAAGAAGGGCACGTGTGCATGTCCCAGCAGGAAGAACCTGGCATGGAAGCAGAAGAGACAAGCGCATAGGAGGAGTATGCCTGGGCCTCCTGCAACTCCAGCAGGATGGAGTTACTCTGGAGATGCTCTGGGCGCATCTGCATCGTTGACCTATACAGCTCCCCTCTTCCTTCCTTCCTTCCTTCCTTCCTTCCTTCCTTCCTTCCTTCCTTCCTTCCTTCCTTCCTTTCTTCCTTTCTTCACTTATTTATTTGTCTCAGCCTCTTGGCAAGGAACCTCTGGCAGAATCTAGATTATAGTTGCCTGTGGATAAACATAGCTTACCCAGGAGCCGCTGTAGAATTAATGCACAGGGATCTTCGCTAGTACTGAATTTTAACCGATCTTTCCAGTTATCAGCAAAGGACGACTCTTCAGTATTCTATCTCCTTTATGGTTTCCTCAGATAGTCAAGTATCCTCTCTGACAATGTGTATTTCCAATTATTCCCAGGTCAAGCTAGTGGTGCTGGTCTGACCACTGCCTCTATCTCTCCTTCCAAACGTGTGCTGCCAGATTTTCAGCCCATTTGGTGATAGAAGGAAAAATATATCCATAAACATAAATGGTTTTCTTGCCTTCTAAAATTCCAGGAGTTGGGGGTGGTGATGGTGAGGGAGGAACATCCCAGAACCCCCTGGGGCAGTTCTTTATAACACCCCTACTGGGCCCTGGTGAGGAGGTACAGTCATGTGGGAATTGCTTTCCTCAGAAGCTCTGGCCACAGTGGCTGCACTTCCTTAACCAGCTCCCGGAGGAGCCTGCCATTCAGGACAGGGACAGAACAAGATGGGGTCACGGTTCTCTGGCAGGGTCACAGTTCTCTGGTGCTAGTGGTGGGCCTTTGTCTTTCCACACTAGAAGGCACAGCAAGAAAAATATTCAGGCTTGGAGAGCACGAACTCCCCACCTAGGTTTAAGATGGTGTCACTGGCTGCGTTTGAGTTTAGCTTTTTGCCTTTCTTCTTACAGAAGAGTGCATGGCCTTCTCCTGAGCCCCACAGAGGAATCTGAGAAGGTTGAAACTCAGAGAGATTTTCTGTTGTTTCATTAGCTTGGGAAGCAGTGATATGTAGTCAAAGAGTCTCAGACTCCAGCTCATGTTAGAGTGCCCGGGAGGCCTTCTTAAAACCCAGATCTCCAGGCCTAAGGCTGGAGAATGAATTTCTGATCTGTTTCCAGGGGGTCACGGTGTGACACCCCATTTTAACATAATGTCCAGCTAGAGTCAGTTTGAGAATCCATCAGCCACTATAGGATAAAAGCTTATTTGTCCTGTAGGTACCTATGTCTTCCTGTGCTCCTCTTCCCACACCCAGAAGCCGAGCCCTACAGGCCAACTCTCACAAGGTAGTCATTGTCACACTGGTTTCTAGGAGGTCAGGAGCTCTCTAGGGAAGGACAGAAGTGTCAAGAGGGGACTCTCAGGGTTAGTGTAGTCAGGCTAGAGGAGAGGAAATTTTTTTTGTGTTTTCCACTGCATAGACCTAGAGACCATAAAGCATTCAGAGATATTCTTCCCAGAAAAGGGAAGGGTGCATGGCAAGTGCCATGTTCAGAGGAAGTATAGATGGTTCAGGGCATGGATAGAGTCAGAGCCCCTAGGCCTAGCTTCTGTTTCCGTAGTTCTAAATGGTGTAATAAGATTGACTTTGAAGGTGACTATGAGACTCAAAGGTGAGGGACCAGGTGAACTGACGTGAAGCCAACCTGAGCTGTCTTGGTTCCCACAGAAAGGATCAATACCTCCTCTCGCCCGTGAACTGTTGGTATCTGGTACTGCATCAGACTCGGCGGGAGAGCCGAGACCATGCCACCCTCAACGACATCTTCATGAACAATGTCATCGTCCGCCTCTCCCAGATCAGTGAAGATGTCATCAGACTCTTCAAAAAGGTGAGCTGCCCTGTCATGCGCCCTGCTGTGCTGTCCTGGTTCAGATGTGACCTCTGCACTTGCCTTTGAAAGACTGTGTGTACTCAGCCACCTTAGCACCCATGGCCACAGGCGTAAAAGCCTTCAGGTGCCTAGGTGTGCAGTATACATGTATTATGGGCAATCTGGGAAAATGGAGGCAGCTGTGGGCCCAAAAAAAAAAATGAAAACCAACAGAAGTGTTATCAGTCAATCACTTTGAAATTTTGAGATTATGTATACCTGTACAAATACATTTCCTTGCATGTTTATAACTTGTGTACTTTCTAGAATGCATACACATTTCCCCCTGTGTAAGATCGTACCACAATTGGTCTTGCTCCCTACTTATGTCACCTACCAGACTTATAGAATGCTCTCTGTCAAAATTTCCCCACACTGAAAACGTTCACTTGTGTTTTGATGATTGCATAGCATTTTATTATATTGACTTACCCAGACCTACGCACCTGATCTCTTTCCTTTGAACACTTTGGTAAGTGCCATTATTCTACTGCTACAAAAGGCCCCACTGTGAGCTTTTCCCCATATCCGTTCTTTCTTAGGGTCAGTTTCCACAATGAGAATCATGGGAAAGCTGATTTACATTTTTTTTTAAGACTTTGGTGGAACACCCTATTGCTAAAAGACAGTTTTTACCTAGGGAACTATCCAGGAGCCAAGGGTAAAGAGAACGGTCCCTTTTTGTGTCCCCTGAAGCCTTTGTCTGGGGCTGCTGACACAATGTCTGGCACAATGGAGGCTCTGTGTAAATGTGTGAAGAGCTGGATTTTTCTGTAAAATGGGTGTGTCATGCAGCCTTATCGTCTCAGTCAGTTGACTGAGGCTGCTCCCTGGGGCCCATGTGACATTCAGACATGCTTTCCTGTGTGGAAGGACCTCGGTAGGAAACGGTGTTCCTTAACATTAAAGAAAGAAAACAAACCTGGTAGCATCCTTTACAAAACCTGTATGGCCTGTGTATCTTCAAGCTTGTGATTCAAGCCTGTGCCTTGATTTCCTGCTTGTGTGAAGTGCTCACTGGCTGTCCCAACTGGTGTCAGGCGGGATAAGTCACTCTCCTGTGGTCTATGCATCCTTAGGCTTATGACTTAAATTGCCTGTGCCTCAGTTTCTCACTTGTAAAATGGGTTGGAAACACCCTGGAGGCAGTACAGGCTGCTCTGGCCTTGCTCAAAGCTGGCTGTGACCCCGGGCCAGCAGCGATAGTAATACATTGTAACTCAGCTCTTCTTCCCAGGTACCCAGTGATCTGGTAACCCAGCATTGCTAGACACACGAGGGGACAAGCTGCTGACTTGCAGTAGAATCACCTCTCTAAGGTCTGAGCTTGGATTGTCTGTCTTGAGAAGGACACTCACAGAACTGTAGCCACTGGCTCATGTCCTCCCAATACACAATATGCTATGCATCTCCTCTTGATGCTGTGTTTAGGAAATGTGGTCTGAGTTTAATATTTGCATAAGCAAACATAATTAGAAAGGTAAATACAGTGTCAAAAAAAAAAATCCCACAGTGCTTCACAGAGGCCAGCTGAAAAGCTTTAGCCGTCTGCTGGTTTGGGGTCCTCATCCCAATATAGTCCCCGCCTGCTGCTGCTGTCACAGCCTTTTCCTGGGTGGGGAATGACTTAGAGAGAAAGGGTCGTCAAGGCCTTTAGGAAATGAAGGCTCTTTTTTTCCTGAGCTGAGCCAGGGGACAAGTGAGATAGATCTTTGCAGTTCTCATTTAGTCTGACAGCAGCCTGACTTGTGATGGAGGTTAACAGGGTGGAAAATAATGAAAAATGTCCACAGCTGAGCTCCTGGCTGCCTTGTTACCAGGCCTGTCCTGTAGAACAAAGGAAGTGACCTGGTCCCTGTGGGCTGGGAGACTGTCAGGGACAAGTGTGCCTGGCTGATTTAGCCCAGCGAGACCCCTTTGTTTTGTCCACATTATACATAACCCAGAACTAAGCCCTGTGCTCCTTATAAAGGGAGAGTTCCTGCACCTATCCCAACCACTTCTATACTAAGTACTGGACAAATGGTGGGAAGTTGCATTCCATTTTATGTAGGTGGGAGAAAGTCTTGAGCCATTTCAAGGAGAGGCCAAATGTGGCTTTAACCTCTTATCATCAGTGTGATAGAGCTTTTAGAGTCTGTCTCTTCACTGTCTCACTGACCACTCCAGCCAGTCTCTTTAAGCCTCAGTTTTCTCATCTGGGAAGTGGGTCTGGTACAATGTCTACAGAGGAGAGACCCCTTGAAAGAGCAGAGGGAGGTCAAATGCCAACACAAGGTATGATGCTGAGACCTCACTCAAGAAATGGGAGCTTGTTAGTGGTTCCTAATATGGACATGTGTGGCCACCCTGGGGCCCTAATGCTTGGTGGGGGTTTCCTAACCACCCACCCAGTCTTGCTGTGGCAGTGGAGCCACAGGAGGTCAGGAGTGGTTCCTGTGGGCCTGAAATCGTTGTCCTGCCTGCTGTCTTCATGTGTGCTGTTTAACTTGAATCTCGTTCTCCCATCATTCTCTGCACTTCCTTTCATAGAGAGTCTGGGGGTTTTGTTATTGTTTGTTTGTTCATATTGTTTTTATTTGTTTTTTTTTAACCTTTTGTTTTATGTGCATAAGTGTTTAGCCTACATGTGTATATGTGTACTGTGTGCATGCGGTGCCTGTGAAGGACAGAGGAGGGAATTGAGATTCTCTAGAATGGCTTAACAAGCAGTTGTGAGCAGTCATGTGGGTGCTGGGAACTGAACCTGTACCCTCTGCAAGAGATGAAAGTACTCTTAACCACTGAGCCACTCCCTAGCCTTGGGGACTCTGGTCAAAGAAATGGTAGACTGAAAATTCCAGAAACCCATGGCACCTACTGGTGCAGATGTGTTGTCCAGCTGCTCAAGAGGCTGAGCCATCATGAGTTCAAGTTCAAGGCCAGCTCTGGCCACAGAGTGAGTGCAAGGCTAACCCAGTCAACTTTTGAGACCCTGTCTCAATATCCAAAAGGAGTGTATGTGGCCTGTCAGAATAAAGATGTTCTAACGAGATACTTGTATCTCTCAATCTATCAGACCAACAATGAAACAGTGGACCCCACAGAAACAGGAATTTCTCCAGGAATCTCATGCTATCAGAAGGAAAAGGAGTGTGTGTGTGTGTGTGTGTGTGTGTGTGTGTGTGTACATTTGTCTCCCTGAAAGAGATTTCATCACAACTTCATAACAACTTGTCAGGATAAGACTGAATCCCAGACAAAGATGGGTCAGTGGGTGAGACCACACCTTAACTAGGACATTGTAGCCTTGAGTCTCTATTTCACTTCAGGGTCCATCTTACTTCAGGACCCCAGGGTTCTTCTGGATCTTTTTGTCCTTCTTCTCAAAGTGGCCAGCATTGAGTAAATCTCCTCTTTCTGCTTTCCACTTTTAATTTGGATCTTTTTATTGCTTTATTAAGGGCAGGTTGCTGGGCCTGACAGCACAGATTGTGACCTCTCTCAACCCCATTCAATATCAGAGGGGCTTGGGAAGTAGTACAGAGATTGAACTCTTGACTAGCATGCATGACTAATCCTGCACTCAGTCCCCAGCACTAGGGAAAGTCATTTTGGAAGTTGATAGTGGTAGGCTGGCTTTAAGAGCAGGGATCTGGCTCAGTCAGAGCCAAGTGGAACGGAAGGAGATCCTAGAGGCAATCTGAAATGATCAGGACCCATGGCTGTGGACAACAGAAATACAGTTCACCCTGCTTGAAGGGAAAAAGGGGTTTTCAGTGTTTCCAAGATGACCTTGTCTTCAGGCATGGGGTGCTTTGGGATACAAAGATTATTATCAGAAAATAGTCTCTTTATTTCTGCTATGTGGCTCTGATATCTGTTTCCCATTTTTCAGAAGATTGACAGGGAACTTTTTTTTTTTTTAGTTAGTTTGTCCCATTCTCATAACCAGGTGGCTCTCAGCAGCTCCAGGCTTATATCTTGTCTGTTTTAAGTCCCTTTATCTAGCCTTAGATCTTCTAAGGGCTGATTGGCCCAGCAGTCATGTGATGACCAATGACCTTGTGTCTGTGGTCAAGAAGCTATCTTCCTTGACTAAGTGTAGGTAGACGCTCACCCCTGGAGCAAGAGGTGCGCAATTCTGCTGATCCACAGGGCTGAGGATGGGTAAGGGTGGCCCCCTGAGAAAAGTTGGAGTGTCTTTATGAGAAAGAAGAGATACTAGATGACCACTGGCCTCGCTATTCCAGTCCTTCTATCCTACTTAACTAGATGTCCCTCAACAAAGGATGCGTCTTACCTCTCAGGATTGCTCAGTCCATCTGGAGACAGCTGTGATCAATAGACAGTCCTTTGATGCCGAAATGAAATAGTACAAGTTTTGTTCTGACAGCACCCTTGAGGGCTACAAATATCCAATAAATGCAGAAACTTGTTCATTACTTGGGGACAGAAATCAAGATAATCCATCCAGCTCTTTGCTTCCTGGAGACACGTGAATCTTCTCTATGGTTTGCTTGTGGTCTCCCCTGAGGCGTCTCGCTGTGGGCTGTACTGAGCTCCTCTGACCTATAGTAATTCATGGGGAGAAGCATTCAGGAGAAAGGATGGACCAGCCTGGAGTGGAGAGGCCTATCTCAACTCTTCAACTCAAGGATCATGTCTCAGCTGAAACCTCCAGATATTTTTGCAACAGTTCTTTTTGAATCTGACCTGAATTCTGTACACCCCCACCATGTTTGTCCCTGTTACACTTCATTTAATTAGATTCTGGCCAAATGACTTGAGGTACCTTTCAGGCAGTAAGAAGGTAGCGTGTCCAGAAGGCATGAACTCCTCCTCTGTTGGAAAGGCCCATATCATAACTTTTTCATGTCGTCTTTGCCTGTGTTGCCTTCTGTGGTAATTTGAATGAGATATCGCCTATGAGTCTTGAGCTCCAGTCCCCAGTTGGTTTCTCTTTGGGAAGGATGAGGAAGCATGGCTTTACTGAAGGAGGTAAGTGACTGGGTCCACACTTTGAGGTTTCAAAGGCTCCTTCTCTCTGTCTCCTGTTGTGGTTCAAGATGTGATTTCTCAGTTGTTTCTGCCACCATGCCTCCACTCCACCCTCACAGACTCTAATCTTCTGGAACCATAAGCCCAATTAAATACTTTTTTTCATAAGTTGTTTGGTCAAGGTGGCTTATCACAATAGAAAAGCAACCTATATACCTTCTAAGGACCGTTTCTTGGCTCTGTGTTTGAGTCTTTTCCTTGAGGATGTAGAAAGTGGGGCTGAGACTTGAGAATGTGTTAAACATGAGGGTGACTGGGGTGGGGAAGGTTGGTGCTGAAGGGTAAATATGAGTCTTCCAATTGGAGAAAGGGAGTTGGAAGCTCTGAAGCAAGGCAAGAACTCAGTAGACAGAATAGATCATGGCGGAGGCCAGAGATACACCAGGACTAAGGTTACAAACAGTAGTCTAAGCCAAAATCAGCTCCTAAACATAATCTGCTTGGCTCTCATTACATTAAGACAGTGGTGCTCAACCTTTGTAATGCTGCAACCCTTTAATATAGTTCCTCATATCGAGATGATCCTCCAATCATACAATTTTTGTTGCTACTTCATAACTGTAATTTGGCTACTGTTGTGAATCCTAATGTATACATCTTTGCTTTCTGGTAGTCTTCCCCAAATGGGTTTCAACTCACAGGTTAGGAAGGAACCACTGCATTTGAAAGCTTGGAGATTTCGTGCTGGTTATGGTGGCACACACATATAACCCTGGTACTTGGGAAATGGAGGCAAGACAGTGAGGAGTTCAAGGCTAGCCTCAGCTATACACAGTGAGTTTGAGACAAGCCTGAGCTACTAGAGACCCTGTCTCCCAAAGTCCAAACCCAAACCAAACAAAACAGTGTTTTCCACTGCCCAACCTCCCTAATACTGTCCAATATGTTATGTTGACCCCTTTATTTTATCTTCCTGGCCTTTCCTGCCCTTGAGCTTGAGGTCTTACCCTCAAACATAACCTGCCAGTGAGTGTCATAGTCTAGCCTGCGCTAGAGTCCTCTGAAGGTGTATTAGGTACACATTGTTGGGCTCTACCATCACGGTTGTGGATTTAGTAGGTCTGGGGATCTGCATTTCTAACCAGTTCTCAGCCGACTGGAAACATCCCAAGGAAGGACTCCAGCATTTTACAGAAACTGAGGCCCATGTCTGCTAAGGGCATAGTCTTCCCCAAACCTAGGTATTTGACCCAGCTCTGAGTCTACCCCTTCATGGTACAGCAGCTGGGAGGGTCACTGTGTGTCACACTCTTTCCTTCTACCCTCGGCAGTTGCTGAGACTAGGTACTGAAGCCCATCCCATCCGCAGCCTCAATCTGTTTTCTTCAGCGTCCTTAACAATAGCCGTCCATTATTCTGCACTCCCCGATGCCTGTAGAATTTAATTACATGCCCTGGCCGTGATGTGAATTTGATTGTTGGAAGCTGCAGCATTCTGGAAGAAGCACTAATGAGGAGAGACTCTTAGCAGAGCCGAGAGGGCATTCGGGGGGCCAGTGTTTGAAAGCAGCCATTCACTGTGTGGCAACAAGGACTTGCTCTTGAGTGAGTTTTCTCGTCCCCGCCTCGAAGATGTCCATAGCATTTCATAAATAAATCAAGGCTTTTGTGTCCGATAATTGCTTTGCTTTGTAACAGAGATCAAAAGCAGCCATGGCCTTGGATTCAAAGCCAAGTTTATTTTTCAATTTTTTTTCCCCTTGTAGGAGAGAGTGAGGGTGTTTGCAAGCTGGAGGGTCCAGCAGTGAGGTCTGCGTTGGGGCGGGGAGAACAAAGAGATGAGGGACCTCAGCCTGCCTCCTCTGTCTCCTGGGGAGACAGCCTGTGAGGCAGGCCTCAGCAGGCTTTCCCAGTCGTTCAGTACTCATAGGCTAGTACTATTATGATGGCAGATAAGGAATTGTAGCAAAGAAAGGATTAGTGAGTGCTTAGTCTATACAAGGCCCTAAGCGGTCTATGTGCTCTGAATTCTTTAGGTGTGAGAGGAAGATATTGTCACCACCTCATTTTACAGAAAAGGAAACTCAAGAAGGTGGAGGCTTCAGTTTTATATCCAACTCCGAGACAGTTGATGAACAAGACTGGAAATAGTCCAAACACAATGGCCTCTCTTGGGGAGCTTACAGGGTAGTATAGAAGTTGAAGTAGATACGAAGAAATGGTTTGTTTGGATGCAGGCAGGGAGGGGTGGTCATCCCTACCCAAGTTCTCTCAGAGGGAGGTTCAAGAAGATATGATATTGGGGACTGAGTGCTGCCGCAAACCTGGATAGTTAGAGTTCATCACTGCTTGGCTTCCGCAGGAAGCTGGCTCTCAGACGGAGGCACAGTGTTGGGGTCTCATCTGGAGGAAGGTGTGGGGAACAAGGGCTTCAGGGACAAAGTGTGTGGTGGAGTCATAGGGAAGCTGAGACCACTGCATTGTGCTTAGAGGTTGGGCCCTTCTACCCGTATGCTGACTATTCATTGCTTGGTGTTGTCTCTAAAAAGGGGGGGGGGGGGGGGGGGGGCAGGGTGCATGCTAAGGCAGATCACTCCTTCAGCCCAGGGTAGCATTTCCTGGGAGGAAGTTCTCAGTCCTGAAGGGAAGTTTAAGTGTTACAGGGCCTTGACAAATCCATGGAGTTTTGAGGAGAGCAAAAGAAGCAAAGATCAGTGGGAGAGGTAGACCAGCACCACAGCTGAGCTCTGCCTCGGTCTCTTTCAGCTCTGTGAGTGCAGCTTGATGCCTTCCACTGCTTTCTTGTTTTCCCAGTAGAGCTAATGGACATCCTCTGCCTATGGTCAGTCCAAGATTAGAAGACAAGATGAAATGCCCACCTAGTATACAGTGAGCAATCAATGCACGCTAGTGAGTCATAGGGTTGTTTGTTGGCCTCTGAGAAGGAATGATGTGAGGGAAGACTGGAGACAGGAGGATGCTAGGAAGGTTTTTTTTCAGGAGGCACGGGTTAAACAAATCCTAGGAAGACATTCACCAATTGCTTCTAAAAGATGGTGGCTTTGTCGTCTTCTTCTTCTTCTTCTTCTTCTTCTTCTTCTTCTTCTTCTTCTTCTTCTTCTTCTTCTTCTTCTTCTTCTTCTTCTTTTTCTCCTCCTCCTCCTCCTTCTCCTCCTCCTCCTCCTCCTCCTCCTCCTCC
>JADRCD010204116.1:0-23206 GCA_019843815.1 Montemys delectorum | reverse complement strand
CATCACCACCACCTTCACCACCACCACCACCATCACCACCACCACCACCATCACCACCATCACCACCACCACCACCATCACCACCATCACCACCACCACCATCACCACCATCACCACCAACACCATCCCCACCACCACCACCACCATCCCCACCACCACCACAACAATAAAGACCAGAAAAGAAAAAAAGGACTTTCTCACAGAGGCAATAGAATGGAAAGTCTGAGAACGGCATACCTACTGTTCTAGTAACAGTGGGCCAATGGTGTCTCTTTACTGAGTGTCTGCATCCTGATCTTCGAAGTGGGGATGCCTCCTCAAAATGGCTGATCTAGGCTCACACAGGCATCTGAGAAAGCAGTTAGCGTAGTGCTCGGCATATACCATGTGGCCCAGAATGGTAGCTAATATTGTCAGTATCTACAATGATATGTACCACTCATAGTAATAACACTCAACACTGTTACGAATGATGATAGCAGGTATCTGCTTAATGTGGTTACTGCTCGTAGCAGCAGTACCAGAGATCCAGAAACTTCCATCCTGACTATGTCAGTCACTGCGACATAACTCTGTTAGTTACTCTCTCATCGCTGTGACCAAATACCCAGCAAGAAGCCACTTTGAGAAGAGGGGTTTACTTTACCTTACAGTTTGAGATAGAACACATTCTGTCATCATGGGGAAGGCACGGTGTCAGGAGTGTAAGGCAGTTACTCACACTGTACCAGATTTAGGAAGCAGAGAAAGGGCAGGAAGCAGGGCTAGTTTATAATACCTCAAGACCCTCTCCGAATGACCCTCTTCCTCCGGCAAGGTCCTACCTCCTTGGGCTTCACAACCTTCCCTGAGAGTGTTACCAGCCGAGAAGCAAGCTCAGGCTCCACTACACTAGCCCATGGGACCTTTGTACATTCAGAGCACATCTGTGAGGAACCCTTGGGCGCCCTTGGGCCAGTTATTTCAGCAGCTCTGAAAAGGAAGCTTTCGGAGTCAAAAATGTCCCCAGGAGATACTGAGATTCACTGTTGAGTTAGAAGAGGAGGAGGGTATGGGATCACAGGAGGCCAGGTTTGCTCCTTAAGCAGGAATGGTTCCATTTGGAGCCGCAGCAGCAGCAGCAGCAGCAGCAGCAGCAGCAGCAGCAGCAGCAGCAGGAGACACATGTTAGTTCTGAAGAAAGAAGCAGCCGAAGGGGATGGCCCAGAACAGGGATAAGTAACCTAGTAGAGATAGAGGAAGATTATCTAAGGTCAGGGTGGAAGGTGGGCAGACTGAAGAAGGAGGTATGAGGGAAGCAGATGAGGCAACACCATATAGAGCCTTGCTATTCGTGACTTAAGACCCATCTACGAGGAGCTGCCTGTTTATTGGTTGGAGCCGAGGAATTCAGGATGCATTGACTTTCCAGGAGGTATAGATAGGTCCATAACCCCCTAGGAGACCCCTTTAAGCCTTTGCTCTGGACATAAGGAAGCACACAGTGGTGCTAGGCAATGGTCAGTGCTCACATGCACCAGGCGTCTGAATATGGAGCCCTCATGAGTCTTAAGTTTGTGATTTGATGGGCAAACAAACCAGAGGACAGAAGACAGTAGAAGAATGTGTGGGTCCTAGGACTGAAAGGGAGGTGGGGTTTGCCATTTCATTATATTTGTTTGCTTTCATTCATTTGGAACCTCAGAATTAGCAAGATTCTAGAATGGCCCTGGATTGTGACCCAGCATGAGAGCATCTATTCAAACAAAGTTGAAGGGAGAGAGACAGGCTTAGTGGTAGCAGGCATTGAGACAGAGGGGAGGGCCCCAGAGGTGACTGACAGGCAGGAGAGGTTATTCCTAACCCAGAGTGTTCTAAAGAGCTATTTAGAATGGAAGATGAAGGAAGGACCCTTGTTAACTAAATCAACATTTAAAAAGGTTTTACATTGTTTGATTGGCTGACTGCTCTGTGTGTGTGCATGCATGCATGCGTACACATGTGGAGACCAGAGAACAGCTAGCAAGAGTTGGTTCTTTTGTGCCACATGTGGATTCCAGATGATAACTCTAGTTGTTAGGTTTCGTAGCAAGTGCCTTTACCTTCTGAGCCATCCTCTGCACTCCCAACCCAACATTTTAAGACAGTATTCATTTTTATTTGCCTTTGAAAAATATTTTTATTCTTGAAAGGTTCTCACAGTTATAGTGTTTATTGCTTCTATCCATCCAATACTACCTCCCTCTAACTCCTCCTATTACACTGCCGCCCATATCCTTCCCAACTTCATGTCTTTTAAATAAAATTGTTATTAATGACCCACTGAGCCCAGTGAATGCTGCTCATACACACATCAGGATGCAACCACCCAGCAAAGCATGGACAACCTACCAGCGGTTGTGTCCCTAAAGAAGTGTGGCTCTCCTTCCCTCAGCAGCTATCATCGCCAATAGAGCTCCTTATGTAAGGGTGGGGCCTCAGTGCCTCCTCCCTCAGCCACATTGGAACCCTGGCTAACTTAATCTTGTGATGGTCTTATGCTGGTGACGGCTTCTGTTAGCTGATGTGTACAGAAAACACGTCATACCCAGAAGTCTGCATGCCGCAGCTTTCTTCCCTGTCCTTTCTGCCCTTTCTTCTGTGAAGTCTCCTGAGCCTTGGGTGGTGGGAGGCTGATATAGGTGACAGCGTGATCATTTAACAAAATAACAGCAGCAGGTATTCCTTAGGGTCTGGAATCTCCTCTGTCATGGGCTTTTGACACAGAGCCAAGCACAAGATCCCTCCTATGGAGTTGGTCTCACATTCAGCAGAGGACAGTTGCTTTACCCCGTAACCACCATACCCCTATTGTATTACTGAGCAGATTTCCAGCAGGTGAGTATTATGGCGTGCAGTGTCCAGTGCTGAGTAAGACCACTGATTCCTGCCGCCCCCCCCCCCCCAATAACCTACATAGCACCTTCTGTTACTATGTAAACTAGCAGCAGGGAAAGAGTTTTCTGCTCAGTTTGAGGTTGATTTCTCTATGTCTGGCTTCTAAAGTGAATGCTGTCTTCATTGGTATGATCTCACCACATAGTTATGGTGGACAACCAGGAGCAATAGCAATAGCATGTGTTGCTTGGGAGACCTTCTTGACTAATAACCTGTGGAGAAGTAGCCCATGCTTGGCACTGGAATTTCCATTTTAACAACCCATATATTCTGGAAGCAGCATTGTCCACCCATGCAGGGTCCTTGTGTTCAGACTCCTTTAAACAAATGGAGGGCTTTGGTGGGGGAGGCCGTGTATCCTTACTTTTGGCTAACTCTTAGGCTTTCCTCTCCTCAATCTCTCTCTACACATTCAAACCTTTTCCTCGGGCATTTCTCCTGTCTCCCTTCATATTCTCTCATCTAAACTAATTGAGTTTTTCCTTATCGTTATAAGATTGTAGTTTTCCATATAGTTTTTCAGGCACCCTTCATTTTGGATAAGCCTTTGGCTGATGCCCCATTATCTCCTCTCCCATCCACCTCCACACTTGTACCTTCCCTTGAACCTTCTAGTATTCTTACTTCTTACCTTTATTTAACGTGTATCACTCTTTCGTGAAGCATCCATTTGCATCCAGGGGCCTGTCTCTAGTGTCTGGGCTTTCCCATGTAGGTAAAATACATACAACAAAAGATTTGAAGCTAGGATCTGGGTATGAAAGAGAGCATGGGATTGTTGTCTTTGGGTTCTAGGTGAGACCTCCCTCGACATCATTAGACAGTGCTATTTTTAGATATTGTCCTAGTGTTGTGTTGCTATAACTGAATGATAACAGTGTAAGTAACTTATGAAGAGTTCAAGTTTACTCTGATCACAGTTCTGAAGGCTGGAAGGCCAAGGATGAAGTTGGCCATAACTAACAAAGGCCTTCTTATTGGTGGAGATGCTGCAGAACCCTAAGGTTGTGCAAAGATCACATGATAAAACAGAGTAGGCGGTGCAACCAGCGATCTCTCTTGTACTAAGCCACAAATCCCGTATGGAGGCCAATCCTCCTATCCTTAACTAGTTCTAAATGACTTCTATATTATTAGCACAAGGGTTTGAGGGTTAGGTTTCACAGAGTTTGTGAGCAGATGAACACTCCAAAGGTAGGAGATGTAGAAGACAACATTAGTGTTAGAAACTGCCCCAACTCAGAGTTAGCTTGATGGGGATATGGACAGACTCCTTAAGAATTAAACTTTTAAAATCTAGCTCATAAACCCCTAAGATCTATTTTAAGGCCAGCCTTTTGTTGTTATTTGGGGAGGGTTATTTTGGGGTGTGGTACTGGAGACTGAACACAGGTCCTGTGCATAGTCAGCACTCAATCTACCTCTGAGCTACATCTCAGCTCTGCAGTAAAGTCTTAAGAGTTCCCCTCAAAAGCATAATCATCCCTGCATTAAAACTAAATTAAATCACCCATGGCAAGATATTCCTGGCAATGGAATTGATTTCACTCAGCAACTGTGCCATTACAAGTGAAACTTTGTCATTTTGTCTCCTGTTGATGCAAATTAATGTTTGCTTGTTTTGATGAAGAAGGATAAAAATAGCCACCTTTTATTTATAAATTTTGTTTGTTTGTTTTTTCAAGACAGGGTTTCTCTGTGTAGTCCTTGCTGTCCTGGAACTCACTCTGTAGATCAGGCTGGCTGAGAACTCAGAAATCCACCTGCCTCTGCCTCCCAAGTGCTGGGATTAAAGGCGTGCGCCACCACTGGCCGGCCATTTTTAACTTCAAACTGCATCCATGAGAGCATCCTAGGGCACTTATAGAGTTCCTCCTGCTGTATGCATATCTTTATGGTCAACCTTTTATAAGAAATCTCCCCAAAGAAAAAAGCTTCTTGCTTCAGCCTGAGTCACAATTCTTTCTGGGATTGATCCAATCCCTTAAGACAAACTTTCAGGTCACCGTGTCACAGCCACAATCTGGTGGATCAGACAGGCATAGGCTGGTCCCACCTGCATCTCATGTTCTCTTAGAAGGAGGAATGGAGAAGCAAGCAATGGCCCTTGAAGCCGATGTGTCTCTAGTTAGGCAATTGGAGCAAAGGGGAGCAGACTTTCTTTGGCAGGGCTGGGAAAAGGTTTTGGGGGAAGGCCTGGGAGGCAATACCTGAGCAGATGGTGAGAAGATACATTAGAGATACAGGCAGTGTCCTGTGGGCTTAGCCTCCTTCCCACTTGCCTGTGGCCTGGACTGTGTCCATTGTGACTTTGCAGTAGCTGTTTCTCTTCTGTGTGTCTGTATGCTGCATGGAGCCCAGGAGAAACAGACCAACCAAAAGCTGATTGCAGGCTCTGTTACTCTCTAGTTCTACCATCTCGGGCAAGGTGCACTCCATCCTTTGAATCTCTATCTCTTGCCCCATGTGTCAAAAAAGAATGATAGTAGTAGCCACTTTAAAGGTTTAAATCAGTGCATGGAAGGGACTTTGAACACTATTGAGCAAATGGAAGATGTTTCATGAACCCTGAGGCTGTTGTTGAACACTGCTTGACAGCAGGGTTTTGCTGGTCAGCTTTTTCTACAAACAGAAATCTCATAATGTTTTGAGCAAGTTTCCATTTCTGACCCGAGTTGGATTCATAGTTATCTTGGCATGCATAGAGCCCACAGCTGTAAGGTGGATGCACCTTAGAGAGGAAGGAATGCTGGATGAGAGGTTCATTTACATAGCCAGGCAGTAATGCCGCACACCTTTAATCCCAGCACTTGGGAGGCAGAGAGAGGCAGGCAGACTTCTGAGTCCAAGGCCAGCCCGGTCTACAGAGTAAGTTCCAGGACAGCCAGGGCTACACAGAGAAACCCTGTCTCAAAAAACCAAAAACAAAAAAACAAAAAAACAAAACAAACAAACAAAAAACCCATACCAGGTGTCCTGGCCCAGCAGATGTCATCCTTATGAGCACCCAGGGGTGCAGATGGCCACTCCTCTCTAAAATGACTCCTGGCTTCGGAATCATAAACCGAGACACTTCTGTGAGGCCCTGGGCCCTGTGGTCAGCTGAAGAGCATGAGACTTCCGTAGTTAACAGAGAGTTTGGAATACTTGGCCATCTAGTCTTCCTAGAGTAGCTAAACATTGGGGCTTATCAGGGAAATATCGTGATTATTAAATGCTGGGATAGTGCTCAGACGTTCTAATATCACCAAGTTGCCAAACAGAGTACTCCTGCAGGCCAGAGGGGCTGCTGCAGGCCAGAGGGGCTGCTGCCTGGAGGCCTTTGCTGAGGAATAGTTTAAGTCCTCCATGACACTAGGCAATATCTAGAAATGACTGTGGTGGTTACAACTTCAGGCCAAGGGTTGAGATTACTGCTAAGAAGAGGCAGGTACCTAACATCCTGCCATCCATTCATAGGATGGTGCCCCAGACAAGGAGTTGGTTGTCCCGAAGGGAGTTTAACTGGGGTTAGCTGTTGAGAAAAAGGAGGCTGGGGACACCTGCTTTACGGTGGCCGGCCCTTGTGACTAACTAGCCTCAGTTTACCGTTTGTCTGTCAGAAAGGCAAGACTGTGGGGATGGTTGAATCTTCTTTGGCCCAAACTTGTGTGTGAAGGACGTGACTTCCATCCAGTGTCCTTTGCAGGCATGAAAATAATGCAAAAAATGTGGATCGCCATGGTCAGTTGTTACTGGGTCCCCAAGGTCTGGGTGTGGTGGCCTGTTGACGATTGTCTTGGTTTTGTTCTCCTGTCCCAGGTGGAATGTTTGATTTGGGTTTGTTACTCAGTAGTATTTGGAACCGTAATTGGGAATATTCCCTTCCTTAACCAACTCCAGCCATTAAACAAAACAAAAAAAAACAAAAAAAAACACCCCCCCCCTCCAAAAAACAAAAACAAAAATAATAAGCTTTGAAGGCTGCTGGCCAAGCATCAACTCTGTGGCTGTTTGGGGAGATGCCCAGGAGTTGATGAGTTATGACTCAGCAGGTCCCATATGATGGTTTACAGTTCTCTTGGGGAAATGCAAGAACATGCCTCCAGCCCCACCACTTCAAACTCCGTGTACAAGTTCCTGTTTCTGAGGCATGACCCTGTGCATCCTGTTCTCCTACTTAAAAGCCACCTTCAGTGGCTCTCAGTTCTACTCTGAATGATGTCAGAGCCCCATCAGCGTCCATGATATGACCCCTGCCTAGGCAAAAAATGGTGGCTTTAGAACCCCACGTCTGTAGTGAGGATGTCTTATTCTAGGAACTGAGGACGGAAGATGAGGTGCTGCTCACTGGGACGCTCTGGCTACAAGTAGCAGGAGAATGCAGATTAACATGCCCTAAGCACTTAAGCCATAGGAGTAGATGGAGACTAGAGGCTAGTTACAATTTTTGGATTAATTAGTACTCGGATAGTAATGAACGGAACCAGGTTCCTTTTTCTCCACCCTCCTAAGGCAACATCCTCTTTCTATCTCTAGATGCCCGCTGGTACCAACTTGGGCTGTATGGAGTTTTGCTCACAGTTGGCAGAAGGGCTAAAACCTTCTCCTGCATCACACAAGTCCTGCTTTTTTTATCTCATTAAGCCAGCCCAGGACTATATCCACACAAAGAATAGTCCAAGGTGTGGAGTTAAGATGGGATGAAGTTTCCTGGAAGAACTGAGCTGGAGGGACAAATGCAGACCATGCATGCTTCTATTAGGACGTAGGGAGAGCTGGGTTATAGGGAGTGAACCCCCACTTCCTGATACAAACTGTAAAGGATTGGGCAGTTTGAAAGTAGGCTACGGATTGAGGAGAAGAGATAATCAAATGTCTATAGAGTAACTTTAAAATTTCATCTTGACAGCCCCGGAAGCCGTCACCCCGTACTTTAAAATCAAGGTGCTGGGAGTGTATGTGTTACTTTTCAGTAATTTGAGTTTGAAGGGACAACCAGACCATTTCTATGGGCTCACATTTGTTCTTCCATATTCCAGAGCAAAGAGATTGGCCTGCAGATGCATGAGGAACTGCTGAAGGTCACCAATGAGCTCTACACAGTAAGTTCTACCCAGAACCATTGCTCCTTGTTTGGGTCTCCTGTCTTTAGCTAGAGAGAGGAAGAGCAGAATTGAGAGTGACAGTGGGTCATCATGAAAGTTTTTAATGACTCATAACCTCAACTCCTGTTTCCTTATGTTTGGGAAGGGTCCTGAGCATGTTCAGTGAGTTACAGTGTGTGAGAGTAATGTGATCAGCCAGATACAGGATGTGTTACTTATGAGCACAAAGGTCCTTCAGTGGAACATGGGTGTGAAGTCTCCAGAGGTCATGACTATGGACTCGGGTGCCAGATGCCATAGGCTCCAGGCAGAGAGTGCTGTTCGGTGACTGTGGCCTTAGAAGGGCACAGAGCTTGTTTAGATCGCTTTGTCTTTGTCTGTAGAATGGAAGCTTGCTCTGAGAATAACCTGAAGTGAAATGGTGAGCACGCCTGACTGTTTCCATTGGAGAACATTACAGTTTAGGGCATAGCTGAGCTTCCTGCCTTCTTTGAAGCCGAAGCCTAACTACACTAGAGATGGGCTTTAGAACTGAGAATGGTCGTGGGATGGAGAGACACTGCCTAGGCTGTAGGATAAGAACCTGCTTTAGCTTTTTGTTGAGGACTGTGGAGAGCCTCATAGAAGGCCTTAGGGTACAGTGTAGGATAGGCCCTTTAGGTGAAATTCCAGGTAGAATTGTTATATTTGATGTACATAGAGATTCTTTATAAAAGTCCTAATTTAACATGTAAATACGTGTAGGCTGTGTGAAGCCCGTTCTCTCTGATATTACTGATTTCTGTAGTTATACCCGTAACGGTAGTAGTGGGTTTCTTAGGACTGAGAGCTGAGGCCTGTACTTCAGGTGGGAGGCCCACTATAAACCAGAAACTTGGGGACCTAGAATAAGACTTTTTTTTTTAACTGAGGTAAAATAGGAGGAGAGTGCCTTGGTGAAAGAATGTACAGATCTGTGAAGCCAAGTAAAGACAGAATTGCTAGAGAGAATCCACTGGAATCAGAATAACCTGCTGGTTGAAAATACAGACTTTGGGTGAACCTTACCTGAGAAGCCACACCCACTCAAGGACACATACTTCCTGTTGCCTTCTCTCCCATCTATCTCCTCCGCACCTTCATGCCCACATTGGATAGTTTGGGGGTTTTGTTCTGTTTTTTTTTTTTTTTTCAAGTCAAGGTTCTTCTGTATAACCTTGGCTATCTTGGAACTCTCTTTGTAGACCAGGCTGGCCTTAAACTGTAGAGACCTACCTGCCTCTGCCTCCCAAGTGCTAGTATTGAAGGCATGTACCACCACTGCCCAGTTCATATTGGATATTTGTAACAGTCAACTAGACACAACTTAGAGTCTTCTAGGAAGAGAGTCTTAAGAAGGCATTATTTAAGTCAGCTTGGCCTATGAGTATATCTGGGGTGGATTGTTTTAGATATAAGAAGATAGTACATGGTGAGGGGGCACCATTTCATGGGCTGGAACCTGAACTGTCTAAAAAAAGAAGAAAGCTAGCCACGTATAAGAGCAACTAAGCAGTTCATATGCGGGTATTCATCTCTCTGCTCTTAACTGTGGCTGTCTACTGAGTTCCTGCCTTGGCTTTCCCTCAGTAATGGACTATGACCTGAAAGTGTAAGCCCAAGAAACCCTTTCCACCCTGATGATGCTTTCTGTAGGATCTTTGACCGCAGCAGCAACAGCAATGAAGTTACAGTAATGCCTGAGCTTAAACCTACACCCAAAAGAGCTCCTTAACGTGCTCCAACTTTGCTCAAAACTAAAAATAAAGCTGGACTTAGTGAGGCAGAGCTGTGGTCCTGTCTACTTAGGAACCTGAGGATGGAGGGCTACAAGTTTGAGGCCTGCCCAGGCTACAGAGTATGGGCAAAGCCTGGCCAACTTAACGAGAGCTTGTCCTATAAAATATATATTATATTATATTATATTATATTATATTATATTTTGTATTTTCTATAACATATAAAATATAATAATAATAATAATAATAATAATAAAGATAGACTTGTGTGTATAACTCAGTCATAAAGCTCTTGCCCAGCTTTCTCAAATGCCCTAGCTTCACCCTAGTAGTATAGACAAAAGAGGTGAAGAGAAGACAGACACTCTGAAGTCAGAATCTGGGTCAAATCAAATTTTCAGCTGGAAAGAACAGTGAAATCCTCCCACAGTCTCTCTAGGGATTGGTTCCTAAAAGCTTCATGGTCCTGGGGACTCTGCGAATGCTCAGGTCTCCCGTATAAAGTGGTGTCAGGTCACGCATCCTCCCAGTCACTTTAAACCATCCCCAGATTGCTTACTACAGTAGATGCGGCGACAGCGCGACACAGACAGCTGCTTCTTCGTGTCATTTAGTGATGAGAAAATGAAAGTACGTTGTTCATGCTTAGTGTAGAGAAAACTTTCTTCCCCAATCATCCCAGTCTACAGTTGGTTGACCCCAAGGATGTGGAGATCACAGCTGGAGAGCGCCATTTGCACTGAGGAGTCACACATGTTAAACACGGTTAGTATGATAGGGTATATAGCATGTGAGAGAGTCTGTGTGTCAGTAATCATGACTGTCATTACTATGTCACCCTCAATGGGTATGAGATAGGCTGTTGTCTGTACTCCCAGGAGTCAGGTGAGTGATGAGTGTGTACAGCTAGTGAATGAATGGGACTGTCTAGCTTAGAATTCTGTAGAGGATTCCCCTACCCTGGTCATTACCTGCTCTAGGTCTTTCCTGTGCTCCGTGAGTCCCTCTGTGTATGGATTACTTTTTCTACAACAGTTCTGCACTACAGTTCCAGGCGCAGGATCTCTCTGCTTCTGCTTAGGTCTGTAACGCTCCCTCCGTCCTCCAGCTGAGCACCTCGTTTTTTGCCCGTCCTGATTTGCTTCCGGTTACTGTGATGAAACAACCTGACCAAAAGCAACTAGGGGAGAAGGGGATCTATTTGGCTTTCTTCCAGGTCTCAATCCATCGTTGAGGGAAGTCAGGGCAGAAACTCAAGGTAGGAGCTTGAAGTAGAAACCATGGAGAACCACTGTTTACTGCCTTGTTTTCCAGAGTGTTTGCTTGCTTATACTCAGCTTGCTTTCTTAGACAGCCCAGGCCCACCTGCCTAGGGATGATGCTGCCCACAGTGGGCTGGGCCCTCCTACATCAACTGCCAATTAAGACATTTTCTCTGACCAAGGTGGTTCTTCAGTTGAGGTTACTTCTTCCCAGGTGACTATAGGTCATGTTCAGCTGACAAAAAAAAAAAAAAAAAAAAAAATCACCAAGAAAACTGTTTATACTCATTCCCTATTTTGGTATATATGTAGGAGAAGGGTCCTCAAGTTCCAACAATAAATACCCCATGGTTGCTAACTGTAGCCCTGTATATCCATAGGTCCTGCATCTATGAATCTGAAATACCCCCTGAAGGCTTATATGCTAAAAGCTTGATCTGATGATACAGCTTTATTTGATGGTATTATTGGGAGATAGAGATGGGGTGGCCTGATATCAGGAAGTAGGTCACTGAGGACATGTCCTTGAGAAGTGTCTTGTCCCTAGCCCCTTCCTGTCTGTCTCTCTGCTTCCTGGTTGCTATGAGGTGAGCCACTTTGCTTTGACCCACACTCTTGACCCATGATGCTCCGTCTCACCACAAACTCACAGCAGGGGAATGGATTGGAATCTCTGAAGTCATGGACTAAAATTAATCTTTCCTCCTTTAATTTTTCTCAAGCATTTGCCACTGTGACCAAAAGCTAATTAACATATACATGTTCAATGAACCTTGGGTCAAAAGTTATTTCTTAAAATAGTCTCTAATACCAAATATAAGCAGAGTTCTTGTTATTTCTTAAGCACTCACGACACAATAGCATGCCCATTTATATGTTGTAACATTGTGTTAGGTCCTATGAGGACTCTCAAGATGATGACATAGGAGGGGCATGTGTAGGTTCTTTATTATCACTGCTCCATTTTATATAAGGGGCTTGAGCACACATAGAAAATTTTGGTATCTAGATACATTTGTGATGGGATATCCTGAAGCCATTACCATAGGGATACTGTGAGATGGTCACAATTATTTAGAAATGTAGTTTAATCCCCAAATTCAGGGCTTCCCACTGTGGCATCAAAGGACCTTTGTTGTCTGAAAAGTAGGAACATTTTAGAGATGGGCTCTGCCAGCATCTTGCCCATCCTTGATGCTCCCACGGTGCTGGCTGAAGCAAAGGTATGAGGAAGTGGTATGTAGTCAGTGAAGGTCGTGGATTTTGCCTGTATGGAGTGTTAGACCTGAGCATACAGACAGGCTGGAGACAGAACATGAAGCTGGGCTTGGGGCTTGCTCAACTAATTCTTAACAGATTGCCTCCGAACTCAGTGGCTTCAACCCACCACGTTATTTGCTTGTGAGTCTGTGGATTGGCAATTTGAGCTGGTTCAACTGCAACCAGTCTTGTGGTAGCAATTTTCTGGATGATTAAGAAAAAGGAACCCAAAGTCAGTGAACCCCAGTACATAAACTTCTACTAGTAACCACTTTTGCTAATATCCAAAGCAAGTTACAGTTAAGCCCTGGGTCCCGAGATAGAAAAATAAACTCCCTTTTCCCCCCCTGCATTCACAATGCTAAAACCATGCCTAGGCAATGTCTGGCAGTCTATCATAGCCACCCAGCTTCTGGGGACATTAGGGACCTCTTGGACTTCACTGCTAGAAGTTTCTACTTAACATCCCAGCTAAACACATCTTCCTAACTCTCTTGTTGCCCAGTCCTGGTCTCATAGGTGTAGTAACTAGGGAGTGAATGAGGTAGAGAAGGGGCTGTGCAGTCAGCCCTATTCTTTTCCTTCCCAATGGTCTGTGGAAAAAGTGGTCTGCTTAGAAGCCCTGAAGATGAAAATGATGATGGTGATCAGTTCTATCGGTTGTCTGTTAACTCCACCCCTTTCCAGCCTCCATCAGCTGTCTACAGTATAATCTTTAGTCACATATTGGCTTGAAGTAAAGAAGAATACAGTAAGATTGTGAACCATGGTGGAATCCTTCCAAAGAAACAAAGACAAAGCACATGACAAACGTCAGCTAAAATTACGTTTAGGTTTTCATTATATTTCTAGGTCATGAGATACAGCTGTTGTTTTGGTAACTGATTGGTACCCTGGTAGGCCCCTTCAGCCCCTCCCTGTGTTCAGTAGCTCTGCTCTGGCTGCTGGCTCTGCTTTGCAAGCCCAGGCAGCAGGAAGGGCCCTGTTTCTTTGTTGAGAGCAGGTTGGCAAAGGCTTCAGTGTCCACACCAAGCAGTGACCGAGAGACACGGAAACTGGAGTGATGAATATACCATACCTCGTGCAGAGTCAAACTTGATTTGATTGTACGCCAAGCTCAGGGGTATGAAATCCACTCTGGGCCTCCAGGAAAATATTTGCAATGATGCCTCCCTCCTAAGGGCCCTATTCAAAGACGGGGGAGTAGAGATGCCTCCCACTGGAAACCCTGTGTTTGAGTTCTAGTACCAGCTCTACCCAGGCTCTCTGTATAGCTTTCTTTTTAATTTACATGTGTATATATGTGTGTGTATGTTTGTGGGATTGCATATGAATATGTGCACACATGTAGAGGCCAGAAAGCAACTTCAGGTGTCATTCCTCTGGCACCACCCACTTTTTTGATACAGCATCTCTCACCTGCCTGGAGCTCACCAAGGATGCTAGGCTGGCTGGCCAAAGAGCCCCCTGTGTCTTTTAGATGACATTTAAATACAACCCTCACAGTTTCTACCTGGGCCCCCTAAATCATTTAATACTTTCCTTTAATTTGTACAAATCCACCCCCTTCTCCTTTTCTTTAAATTATCTCTTTCCTAATTAGTTAGTAGAAATGCAGCCTGTGTGCTGGCAAAAACACAGACTTTAGAGGCCCTGTCAGGAGAGCTCCTGATCGCTCTTCCCAGGAACACATGAGTGTCTCCAGCTCATGATCTGGAGTGGCTACAGTGAGCATTAGTGTCCCCCACCCCTACACTGCCTCAGTTGCTAGCGTCTTATTAATGGGGTCTCCTTCCAGAGCTATTTTTACAAGTCAGTGCATATCTCCAACATGCCTCCCACACCCAGTTCCCAGGAGAGGGAGCCGCTGTCCCTGCACACTGCTTCTCCCCATGTCATTGTTTTGTTTTGTTTTGTTTTCTCTCCCACACGTGGTACTGGTCACAGGCTTGGTCCTGGTTTGAATGCTCCTGAGGTACTGGGATTCAGTTTTGTTCTCCCCGTGATCTTTGGAAGGAAGAGGCATCATTACCAACATATTATGGTGGCTCTGAGGGACAGAGGGGTCAGGTAGCCAGTCCAGGGTCACCCACCTGAGGAGTGGCTGAGCCTGTGCCAGAGTCCTTAGGCTTAAGCACCCACCCTGGAACTTCCAAAGGAAATATATTAACGAGTTACATAAATATATGTCAACGACAGCTGTCCCTGAGTAATTATAGGGCATTGGTTCCAGGACCCCTACAGATGCCAAAACCTGAGAACACTTAGTTCTCTTTATAAAACAGCATAGCATTTGCACAGAATCTACACACGCCCTCCCGTAACCTTCAAATCCTCTTGCTTACGTATTATGCCCAATGTAGGTTGACACTGTACAGACAGTTGTTATGCTCTATTCTTTAGGGGATAGCAACAAGGAAAACATCTGTCCATACTGAGTAGGGGCATACACAGTTTCTGGATGTTTTTGATCTGCAGTGGGCTGATCATGAGGAAGTGGAAACCTAGGTACGGAGGGCCGACTGGACTTTCAGAGACAGGCTTTGGAAGGAGATCATGTAGTTTATTGTGAGCAGCAAAATTCAACCTGATATACAAGAAGCGCTCTGAAACTGCCCTGGAACTCAGCCTCACTCAGTCATTAGGTGGCTGCAGCCAGAGACCAGCATTAAAGATGCATCGGTGTTAGTCTGTCGCTTTCCCGTGTGCACCAAAGGGTCCTGAGAGCACTGAACAGATTCATAGCACGCTAGGAATACTGGGAATCATGTTGCAGGGAAGACCCTACACAGTCAGCTAGCCTGGATTCTTGGTCACCCCATCTAGTGCAATGAAGAACTAGAGTGTGGGCATTTGGTGGGTGTTTGTTTGCTCGTTTGCATTTCTGCCTTCATGCCACCCTGCCGATGAGGGGACATGTAATGAATGAATGAGGTAGCTCTGTCAGGCCATCACCTGCCAGCTGGGGTCTGAGTGGTCTTTCACCTGGGTGGCCTTCTCACCTCACAGCTATCGTTATAGCCTGAGATGCTTGTTCAGTCATGGATGTGTGGGTTGCTGCTTATCTGGGCGTGGATGATGAGATGTAACTAGACACTGAGGAGAACTCCTCCGTGGGGATCTGACACGGGTGTGAGGGAACGTGAGAAGTGAGGCGGCCTGATGAAATCTTTGAGCATCTTAAAGTCTACTGAGATGAGATGGCATTTGACAGAGCATGAGGGGGAGGGGGAGCAGCGAAGAGAAATGACGGGGGAGGCAGCTGCTGGCCTGGGGGCGGGGCCTGCGACTCTGCCTGTCAGCATTATTCAGGAGTCACTGCCCTAAGCTTCCTGAGATGGGATGAGGACCGATATGGGGGCTGGGGGTGGAAAGGAACCTGCCTTTGGGGACTCATTATTGGCAAGGGACAGACATCCAGTGCAAACAGGCTGTTTCATTATTTTGTGGCACTATAACTGAGTGTTTGAGAGTAGATGATCTGTTTAAAAAAAACCAGAGCTATTTGGTATGAGGTTCTGGGATCTGGGAGATCCCTGAGCATAGATGGCATTGGCACCTGGTGAGTGCTCTCATGCTGTGCCATCTGTGACAGAAAACCAGAGGTCAAGAAAGGTCCACTACAAGTAACAGGAAATCTGAATCTGTTTATAAAAAATTCATACTTGCAATAACAAACCCACTCCAGCAAGAGTCACCTCTCAACACGATTGCATTGAGGACTAATGTTCAGATGCATGAACTCTGGGGGAGCCATTCACACTGTAGTACCAACATAACATTGGTGGCTCAGGTGTATCTGGGCCTGGGGACTTGCCTATCATTTCATGGTCCATTTCACCAATATAGTGTGTACTTGGAGGGCAGAGGCTCTGTCTGTCATCTGTCCTACAATATTTTGAGGACATCGGGTGTAATCCTGGCACAAACCTGCTTGGTAAATATTTAATCACAGTGAAGTGTAGTTCTCCTTCCCCCTCCAATGTACTCACTATCTCTAAGGCAGAAGAACTTTGTCTCACTTCTCCCTTCCTTTATTCTTTCTTCCTCTCCTTCCTTATTTTCTTTCTCCCTTTCTTCCATCCATCCATCCATCCATCCATCCATCCATCCACCCATAATCTAGCAATTCATTGTTCATCCATCCATCCATCTACCCACCCATCCATCCATCATCTTTCCTTATTTGGGAACCAGCATCTAGTTCCTCTATGTGAGCTTCTCCTATCAACTTTACCTTCTCTTGACCTCTTGCCCCCCTCCTGATACCACAGTGCCACTCTCTTCTCAGTATTTTAAATAAGATCCCCAAGGTAGCATCTAATTGGTCTGGTTTAGATCATTAGCCACCATCCCTATGACCAGATTGAAATGATGTTTACCAATTGGCTCGGCCTGGGTCTCATGGCCACTGCCAGGATTGGAGGTCATGTCAGTTTCTCATGAACTCCATGGACTGAAAATAATGGAGGGGAATTTGGGGGGGTTCCTCAAATAAAATCAGGAAGCTGTTCCTGGAGGAGGACTAGATGATCCCAGGCAGAGAAAAACACCAGATGTCCACTGAGGGGAGAGCTGGGAGAGTAGGGGGAGGATCAGGTAATGGCTCTGAGCAGTCACCTGATATTTCTCTATGCATCAGCTTTCTCAGCTCCTGCTTCTCCTGGGCTAATAGTTCTTTGTCCAGAAGAGTCCATGCACACTCTCACGCACTGTTCACACAGACAACAGCAACTCTTTCTCCAAGGCTTGGTTTAGCTACCACTTCCCAGGAAGCTTGCCTGTAGTGCCTACACTCCCCACCTCACAGCTCTTACTATATCCTGTGACAGAAGCCAGTATTATCGTTCATATCCCCACCACAGAGTACAGTCTATTAGATTCTATATGTCTTATAGTCTGTAGTATTTCCTGGTATATCGCCTAATATAGTACAGGGTACATAAGAAGTATTTAATGACTAAGGATACAACTTCTCCTTATCTCCAAATAATGCCATCAGATCAAAGGCAGAGGAACTAACTGTATCTTTACCATGTTCCCTTCTTTCCTCTTTTTCTCCCCTCCCTCTTTCATCTCTTTCCCTTCCACCTCTCACCCATGCATCCCTCCATTCACCTTTCCACCTATGCACTCATTCAACCATATTCATCTAATCCACCCATTCACGCATTCCTGAATGTATACAAATACAGTTGACACCTGTTGGCAATCTGTCTGTATTCTAGCAAAGGGGAAAAGGTTAGGTCCTTCCTCGGGACTTTGCATCCCAGTAGGGACAAGACAGTCTATAGACACAAAAATGAGCAAATGAACATAGAGATCAAGTTCTAGAGAAATCATAAGTCAGTTCAATGGATGACCAAATAAATTGTAGGACTTCCCTTTTTCCTTAGATGTCTTTTTAATGGCTTGGTCCAGGAGTTCACACACACTCAAATTCTTCAGGCAGAGGTTTCTGTGCCTGGACTTGGCCCTTCTTGGGGACCAGAGTATACCTAGACTGTATCTTTGAAAGGATGTTTCCTAGCAACTGATCCTCTTGATGTCCTATAAATCATGTCTCCTTTTTCATGCTGTTGACTTCCAAGTTCTCTGTTATCTTTTGCATTTGAATGAGGGGCTGAAGGATCTCCACCGCTTCCCTCCCAGTATCTGGGCATTTGAAAAGCTGTAACAGGCATGTGAATACAACCCAAGGCAGAAGGATTGCCAGAAAAGGCCAGGGTTTAGGGGTCAAAAGACCCAGCCTCTGTTCTCAGTTTTTTGAGTGGGGGATTAATACATCAAGATTCCTAGAGGACCTCCTAGGTCTTATGTTCTGAGAACACACGAGTCTAAGGATAGCATCCCAACTTATGTGTCTTTTTGAGGTTGTTCACTAGAACTCTATGCTGGGTATCAAGTGGGATGAAGGCCTCTGGACATGTGCCCCACCCTAGTGTACAGCTGGTGAAGGCCAGTCACTATACACATCTGTTTATAATGTATCTATATCTCCCCCTGTCTGAACATCACTAGGAGAGCATGAAGACACACATCCTCTCCATAGACACTGAGGATGTAGTAGGATGGTTGGGACCCCAAGTTCTTCTGAAGCCCTGTGGGCTTCCTGTGCTCATTAGACTCCTGCAGTGGGGTTAGCCATCTTGGCTTTGAACCTTGACTCCAACGGTGCTAGTGTTTTGACCAAGGTTCATCATGTAGGAAGTGCTCAATAAGCCTTAGATGACATTGCTGTTTAAATTGATGTCACACTGTCTCCAAGAGTGTGCTAAGCATAGTTTGAAATGCTCCTTCAATAGATGCAGATGATAGAAAGATGCTTGTAAACTTTGAAGTACCAGGCAAAGCTTAAATACAACTTTACATGTCCTAAATTGGAACATCAAGTAGACTCTTGTAGGCTATTGAACTAAATTCTTACCCTACTGACATCTGTGTTTCAGGTCCAGTTGATTCTGGGTATCTGCCAGTTTTGCATCTGTGGAAATATTCAGAAAGAAAAGTCTACACTGAGCACCAACAGACTTTCCTCTTATAATTATTCTCAGTAACTGTAGTATCTACTTATATAACATTTGCGTTCCATTAAATATTGTAAGTGACCTAGAGATGACTTAAAGCCTACAGAAGAACATACTTAGGCTTTGTGCAGTTACGGTACTGTTTATATAAGAGACTTGAACATTTGCAGATTTTGGCATCCATGAGGCAGACTGAGAACCAGCCCTTCATGAATACCAAAGGATAACTGTAATTAAATAAAGGCAACAATTGAGGGTTCCGGCATAAATCAACTCATTTCAGAGAGGCCTCCAAATACACTCTTTAGTGGCAGCTGTCTGCCATGTCACCCTGTGCAATTGAATTCCCTGTTATCTTTGGGACCAACATTCAACAGGATCATAGACAGTTGGCCCCAGGTTCTCAGGCTTAGAACAGCCCATGAAGGATCCTGGGAAGTTTGGCTTGTAGGGCATAAGAGGAACATTGTGTGGCTCAAGGGTGTATGTGAGAGAAAACGGGGTAATGGCAGGGGGTGGGATGGAGAAACTGAGGCAGAGGAAAACATAGGTAGTGGAACATCCAGCTGGGATGCTGCCCTGGTGCAGTTAGACAGGTGGACATATGGATGATTGAGCAGAAGATCTAGCATGACACTTCTCAACCTTCCCAATACTGTGACCTTTTAATACAGTTCCTCATGTTGTGGTGGCCCCCAACCATCAAATTATTTTCATTGCTACTTCATAACTGTAATTTTGTTACTGTTATGAATTATGATGTAAATATATGATATGCAATAGATGGCCCCTGTGAAAAGATCATTTGTACCCAAAGGGTTTGTGATCCACAAGCTGAGAACCATTGATCTAGACACACATAGAAATGCTTCCCCCAGCCCTATGAACTACCTAGTGAGGATGATAGGTCAATGCTGAGCTAAGCAGACCTGGAAAGCTGAAGGTGAAAAATTGATGTAGGGTTGGTGAGATGACTCAGCGGGTAAGAGCACTGACTGCTCTTCCAAAGGTCATTAGTTCGGATCCCAGCAACCACATGGTGCCTCACAACCACCTGTAATGAGATCTGACACCCTCTTCTGGTGAGTCTGAAGACAGCTGCAATGTATTAGGCCAGAGAGAGCAGGGCTGGAGCGAGTGGGGCAAGAGCAAGCAGGGCTGTCCTGAGTTCAATTCCCAGCAGCCACATGATGGCTCACAGCCAGCTGTACAGCTACAATGTACTCATACCATAAAATAAATAAATAAGTCTTTAAAAAAAAGAAAAGAAAAGTTGATGTAGCAATCTTCCCTGAACCCAGGAGGGGCATGTGTGTGTCTAGATACAAGCAGCAGCAGCTGAGTGCCTCTGAGCAGAGAGGGATCAGGGAGCATCGAAAGGGACAACTGCAGCAGGTACTGTAAACTCTTGACTACCTTCAGCTCTTGCTATGAACCACAGCCTAAAGACCTCGGGAACAACAGGACCTCCTGCTCACCTGGAAGGCTGCACTCATTCCTTCCAGCCACTAGATGTCAAACACTGACAATTATTTCTGGGCTGTGGGGTTTGCAGAGTGTATTGGAACTGACATACTGGGGTGGATGAGATCAGTGAGAAGTGGGTTCTCAGAGCTCTGGGGGAAACTGCAAGTGAGCCCTGTGGGTTGGGCTGCAGAGAAGAGTCCCTATCAAGATCTGAGAGGAAGTGCTTGCTATGTGTCTCATTCATAGGACGCTTTGCAAGCTTGGAAAGGTTTCAGGATGGAACTTCAGGCTCAGAATTCCCCTTGTTATAATCACATCCTGTTTTGTTCTGGAAGCTGAGTAGCAGAGTGCAATTTGCTTTGTTGGAAGTCTTTGTATAGCTAAGGTTGAGCGTATTCCAGGGACCACAGAGTATCTATTAGGTTACGTAAGAGGGCCGTGTGCAAAGCCCATTTTAAGGGCTTTTCCACTGACTTCGGGGTGGGGGTAAGGAAGAAGGAGCACATCGGGCAGGATGAGAGAGGATGGCCAGCAAGGGCCTAGCTTACCATATCACTTGTAGGTTTTTGTAGCTCTTCTTAATTTTCATTTTATTAGCTCATGCTTGATACTTAGTAGGGCCTCAGTGATGTGATGATGGTATTGAAGATGAGGGCGATGATGAGGTCACTCACGATAAAGCCGGTATACCAGAGGAGCGTCTTCATTTCCGGCCCTCATGGAGTTTGTGCAGAAGTAGATAGGTTAAGGCGAATGCGTGATGGGAAAGCAAGAGTTCTGTGGTCCCTGGGGTGGGGCCAGGAACCACAGAATGTACCACGCTGAGCCATAACAGGCTATTGGTTTCTTGTACGCATGTGTCCTCAGGTCATGAAGACGTACCACATGTACCATGCAGAGAGCATCAGTGCAGAGAGCAAGCTGAAGGAGGCTGAGAAGCAGGAGGAGAAACAGTTTAACAAGTCAGGAGACCTGAGCATGAACCTGCTCCGGCACGAGGACAGACCCCAGCGCCGCAGCTCCGTGAAGAAGATTGAGAAGATGAAGGAGAAGGTGAGTGATGGGAACGGGGCAAGGCACGGAGAGGACAGCCGTGCACTCAGCCACTTCCCCTCAGCCTGTCCTGGTTCCATTTCTGTGGCTGGGATAAAATATCCTGACAAAAAAGCAACTTTAATGGAGAAAGAGTTACTTTAGCTCACACTTCCAGGTTAGAGTCTACGAGAGCAGGGAAATCCAGGTAGCAGTCCATGAAAATGGCTACTCCTATCGCACCCACAATCAAGGGCAGAGAGGATGGAACACATGTGCTCACACAATTGCTTGCTTATGCTAAGCTAGCTTTATTCACTTAACAAAGTTCATTGACCCAGTCAATGAGGTGGTGTCACCACATTCAGGGCTGGTCTTCCCATCTCATGTCCCTCAATTAAGATGATCTCCTCCAGACATGTCCAGAGTCCAACCCAATGTGGACAATTCCTCATGGACACTCTCTTTCTGGGCAATTCTGGGTTGTCAAGTTAACATTTAAAGCGGCCACAGGCCTGTTGTGAAATTGCAGTGACCATGTCCCACAGCTTCAGAATCACTGCGTATGGGTGTTACAAGGCTTTTTTTTTTTTTTTTTTTTTTTTTTTGGTAGGCATGGTGGAGAGAGCTCAAGATTTGGAGCTTGGGGTTTATTTGTTTGTTTACTTGCATATGTTACATGCAACTGTGTACACATTCGGACATAGATGTGGTCCTCAGTGTTGTTTGGCTACATAGAGGCCAGAGGGTGACATCAAATATCTTCCTCTATTGCTCTCTGCCTTACTGTTTGAGACAGGTTCTGTCTCTGAACCTGTAGTTCACTGGCTAGACTGGCTGGCCATCAAGCCCCCAGGAGTCTCCGGCCTTGGCTCCTCCCCCAGCTCTGGGGTTACAGACCTATGTTCAGTTTTCACATGGGTGCTAGGGATCCAAACAAGTCTTTATGCATACACAGCAACCACTCTGCCCACTGAGCCCTCTCCCCAGCCTCTGAGCTGGGGTTTTAAATGCTACATTAACACTGATCCCTGAGTTTCAGTTGTTAAATCTGATAAATAAATCTCATTGCTCATGTTGGCTCTGATCAATTGATAATGGCTGCCCAGGAAGCTCTGTTGAGGATTCTGAAGCTATATCAAGACTTAGTTGAAAGGGTGCTGAGATCAGTTAATGATGTGTGCTATGGCCAGGGAGTTTTGAAAGGCAGGACCTATCTGTGACTTCTAATACTCCTTTCTTCTTCAAAGGCTATGGTCTTCTTGCTGAATCTCTATATCCGTCTATGCCCCACCACCAGGAAACATTTGCAGAGTTCTTCTGTATGCTAGCCACTGTGTCTGATGTTTATGTGCTCTTCCATGGGCCTAATTCTATGATTATAGGATCCTTTAGAAAAAATTACAGACTGGATGGGAACAAAACCCAATAGAACCTGGGTAAACAGGGAAGCATATACAAGTGTGTGTGTGTGTGTGTGTGTGTGTGTGTGTGTGTATGTATGTGTGTGTGTATGTGTGTGTGTGTATGTGTGTGTGTGTGTGCGCATGCACACCTACATGCATGTGTCCTAGCATAATTTTTGAAATTGAGGAAAATCGAAAATCCAGACAAAGAGTTAATACCAAAATGGGCAAGGAAGTTGAATAGATATTTTTTTAAAATATTTTATGTCTATGGGTGATTTGTCAACATGCATATAAACACCCTACTTGTATACCTGGTGCCCTCAGAGACTAGAAGAGGGTTTATATCCCCTGGAACTGCAGTTACAAGCAGTTGTGAACCACCATGTGGATGCTGGGAATCAAACCTGGGTCCCCTAGAAGAACAGCCACTGCTCTTAATTCTTGAGCCATCTCTGTAGCCTCTGAATGGACAATTCTTTTTTTTTTTTT
>JADRCD010204115.1:8663-33663 GCA_019843815.1 Montemys delectorum | reverse complement strand
GAAGGTGACCCTGTCTAAAGGCTCTCTGCTCGTTTCACCTGATTACAACTTCTTGCTGTTCCCTAGCTTAAAGAAATCTGATTCTTCACTTAACACCAGTCGAGTAAAACTGACTGTTCTTAAAGAGATTTGATTTTCTGCACTAGATTTCTCAGTAGCCTTATTCAGTTCTCTCATGGAAACAAACGGTTCTGACAATAGAATGTGTACAGTATTTCTCATTTCATTCTATAAATTTTACAATGCTAAGTGGAAATTCTACTTCAAATATTTTAGTATTTCCTTCCATGTATCATACTCACTGCTTTTAAAAGCAGGTAAGTCTTAACTCACTAACCAGATAAACAAACAATGGGGAAAAACAACACTTGGTCCCTAGCTTGGTATTTGTCACAAGAAAAGGGAGTAATACTGTATTCTGACCACTGCTTAACAACCTCAAAACCTTTTTGATGAATATTCTTTCCCTGCTTAGGTCTTTAGTGACTTCCTGTTCATGAAACTGATCATGCTTATAACCACGGTGATGAGAACAGTTAAGTTGCCTTTAAAATGCAGACCTATGGTATATTAGTCATTATAAATGTGATTGTTTTTTCTACTGAATCTCTGTAGACAGAGTCAATGCCTATTCAGAGTGCCATACCTTGTAGATAAACACTTCCTATAATAAAATAAATATTCAGTAGTGATGAAACCATGATGAATAAATTAATGAGCAGTCATTTTAATTCCATGGATAAACATTTTTAGTTGGAATGGATTTTTAAAATTCCTAACTGGTTGAATGATATCTGATGACCTCTGTTCAGTGACCCAGATGTGGCCTTTGGACTTCTCATAAATCTTGTTGTCACCTGATATCCTTTAGTAACTGGGCTCAGGGGTGGGGGGTGGGATAAAAGGTCTGGAGCAAACAAGAAGAAAGTGAAAAAGAAATCATTGTCTGATACCTAATCCTTCAGGCTGACTTAATCACTGTCAGTTGTTTGAGGAGAGAAGAAAATCCTTTCCGTTTGGAAACTTTCATAACAACAACAAAAATCTAGTAATATTTTGGGATTCTCTTCTTTGGACTCAAGACCTTTTTCTACCTATTTTATTATTTATATCAAGACATCAGTGACTTGCCCCGTGAAGAAAGAGGAGGCTGGTATACTAAGGAAGGCCACCAGGCTGCAGAGAAAAGAAAGTTTCAGCAGAGTGACAAAGCACATCTTCTCCTTTTGGACTTGTCCACTTGTAGCTGGAGGTCCTAGATAATGAACAGAAGTTTTCCAAGCCTCAGTTTCTCCTTTTTGTAATATGAAGCTGGGTTTCAAGCTTTTAAAGTTGTCAGTATAACCAAATGAGATATTAAATGTAGAGATGGGCTCTCAGAATGCAGCCTAGATGGGCTTGAACTTAAGATTCCATTGCTCAAATGCTGGGAGGGCAGTGTAGGCCACCATAACTAGCTTGCACAATTTTGAGGGTTTTTTTTTTTCTTCAGAAAATATATGATAAAAAAGAATGGAAAAAACTCTTATACTTTAAAGGTTAGAGCAAAAGAATATATACCTGTCTCATTGTATACACTTAGCATAAATTTTAACTCATTAATACCAGAAGCAAAAGAAATCACCACTTTTATAACATAATTTATACAAAATGCTCATTATTTATTGTTTGTGGTAGGAAACTTACCTGGTTGATTCATGGTAAATCAGCCTGTGTAACAGTTGTGCCAGTGGTTCTCAAGACACCTATGTGTGTCATGGAATTGCAAATGATGCTTAGTCCTCCTGTTGACAGCCAAGAAACATGTTTCCTCCACCAACATGGCCTCACCAAGAAGCTACCCTTCTCAAATCATGTTCTTGGAAATCCTTATGGACAAAACACACTATTCTGGCTAGTTTTATGTCAACTTGATACAAGCTAGAGTCATCAGAGAGGAGAGAGCCTCAATTGAGAAAATGCTTCATGAGATTGAAATCTGGGAAGCCTGTAAGGAATCTTCTTAATTGATGATTGATGGGGGAAGGACCCAATCCATTATGGGTGGTGACATTCCTAGGCTGGTTGTCTTAGGTTCTATAAGAAAATAGACCTAGTAAGCCAGTAAGCAGCATTCCTCTGTGGCCTCTATGTCAGTTCTTGCCTCCAGGTTCCTGCCCTGCTTGAGTTCATCTTCCAACTTTCTTTGATGATGAAATATGATGTGGAAGCATAAGCAGAATAAACCCTTTCGTCTCCAAGTTGCTTTGGTCATAGTACTTCATCACAACAAAAGTAATCCTAACAAAGACACATGGCTACTGATTTTGTAAGTGGATTTTTCTATTTGGAGAGACTTCTTATGTATAAATACAAAGTTTTGTGAATAGGGGTGATTTGATTTCTTCTTTTCATATTTGTCTTCTTTTAATACCCTTTGCAGTTGGGTAAGACAACTAACTGATTGCTCCTCTCCCTTTGGCAGCTTGCACGGCACCTTCTGGCATTAAAAATTCGGGGAGCTAGCTTCCAGACTAAACCAAACACTGTTTCTCTAATTTCTGTTAGAATGTCAAGGTGTCTTTACAAATAAGGTCTTACCTTCAAGTTCTGGGAAGCAACCAAGAGCAAGAGCAATAGCCTGCATTGTTTTGGGAGTCTCTTGAACTTCGCTGATCAAAAAATGTGAAGGGAAGTTTCCCATGCCTACCACAGGACTTTCTGTTAGTTTATGGCTCTTGTGGGGAGCATTATCAGCTTATGCTTAACTTCATTTCAATTACATACATTTATATGTAATGTGTATTTTAAATAAACATAAAATAATGTTTCTCTATGGCTTTTTCAATTGTCTTTGATGTTCCTTATTCCTCCTTCCTTGTTTTCCCTGTTTCCTTCTTTTCTCTCTCCATAGTCTTTTTTGCATTTACACTTTCTTTTTTTTGTTGTTGTTGTTGTTTTTTTTTTTTTTTTGGTGGTTTTGGATTTTTTCTTTTTTTTTTTTTTTTTTTTTTCCTCTTTTTTTTTTTTTTTTTTGACTTTCGAGACAGGGTTTCTCTGTATAGCCCTAGCTGTCCTGGAACTCACTCTGGAGATCAGGCTGGCCTCAAACTCAGAAATTTGTGGGCCTCTGCCTCCCAAGTGCTGGGATTAAAGGCATGCGCCACCACTACCTGGCTGTATTTCCACTTTCTTGATACTTGTGTTCCACTATGCCAATCTCTACAGCAGCAGCATCTTTATTTAGAAGGTACCAGTATATTATTCACTGAATTCCCCCCAAAAGAGATCAAAGTAAATCTTATACTTAAATAAACTCAATATATTGTTTTGTTGTATCCCAAAGCAAGATGTTTTTAATACAGTTTATGTCCTTTAAAGCTGGGATAGAGGAGTGAAGTGGTCAACATATTTTTGTTTTTACATAGCATTTAGACCGGGAATTTGTGTTTTCTTGCCAAATCAATTAAGAGCACATTTATTATTTTGTGTTGTTTGAACTGACTTCTACAATGTTCAAAGTTTCATTGAAAAGCATAAAATTCTTTTAAGCTTAAAATCAAAACAAAAATACAAACAGATTTTCATGCTCTGTTAATATTTAGCTATGTGGCACTGATACTTCTTCCTTTCTAAGACTTTGTTTCCCCGTTTGGAAAATGAAGAAACTAATGCAGTCCATGCTCAAGTCTCTGTGTGTGACATACCATAACTAATCATGCCATGGTAGCTAGTAGGAGGCAATAATGGGCATTTCTATTTTCCTGATTTTAATGCTGACATCAGTACTAGTAGGATTAATAAGCATTGTTTTTCAATGGTCACTGTGATTGGAACATTAGTTAAGAGACATTAGGAGCCCTTCCTTGGTAAGTACCCATGTGCGTCTGAAGCCAGATTCTAAAAGTAACATGCTGTTTCGATAACAGACATATTAGAAACTTCACAAACCACCTCATTTCATCATTATTTAAAAGTTTCTGAAAGAGTTATCTAAAACAGGAAAATTAATATCCAAAAATGTTAATGGATCATCCAGGGTAACATAGCTAGCAACTCATAGATATCTACACTAGCAATTTACTTTTTTTTTAATTAGGTATTTTCTTTATTTACATGTAAATTTCTCCTTTCCCAGTTTCCCCTCCAAAAAACAAACAAACAAACAAAAACAACAAGAACAAGCCCCTGTTGCTTCCCCCTTCCCCATACCTGCCACCCCATCCTCTCCCACTTATTGGCCCTGGCATTCCCTACACTGGGGCACAGAACCTTCACTGGGCCGAGGTCCTCTCCTTCTATTGATGATTGAATTTGCAATCCTCTACTATACACATGCTGCCAGAACAATCAGTCCCACCATGTATAGCCCTTGGTTGGTGGTTGAGTCCCTGGGAGCTCTGAGGGTACTAGTTAGTTCATATTGTTGTTCGTCCTAAGGGTCTGCAAGCCCTTCAGCTCCATAGGTCCTTTCTCTAACTCCTTCATTGGGGACCATGTACCAGTTCAATGGATGGCTGTGAGCCTCTACGTCTGTATTAGTCAGGTATTATTAGAGCCTCTCTGGAGATAGCTATATTTAGGCTGGCTTGTCCTTCCTTCAGTCTCTACTCCATAGTTAATCTCGGCTACTCCTTCTGTGGGCATTTGGTCCCCCCTTTTAAGAAGGAATGAAATGTCCACCTTTTGGTCTTCCTTCTTCTTGAGTGTCTTGTGGTTTATGGGTTGTTCCTCCTGTATTCCAAACTTCTAGGCTAATAACCACTTATCAGAGAGTGCATACCATGTGTGTTCTTTTGTGATTGGGTTACCTCACTCAGGATGATATTCTCCAGATCCATCCATTTCCCTAAGAATTTCATAAATTCACTGTTTTTAATAGCTGAGTAGTACTCCATTGTGTAGATGTACCACAGTTTCTGTATCCATTCCTCTGTTGAGGGACATCTGGGTTGTTTCCAGTTTCTGGCTATTATAAATAAGGCTGCTATAAACATGGTGGAGCATGTGTCCTTATTACACGTTGGAGCATCTTCTGGGTATATGCCCAGGAGTGGTATAGCTGGGTCCTCTGGTAGAACTATGTCCAATTTCCCGAGGAACCGCCACACTGATTTCCAGAGTGGTTGTACCAGTTTGCAATCCTACCAGCAATTCATTGCAATTTACTTTTATAAGGTATTGGTTAGAAGAGAAACACTGAGCTCTTGTAACTAATCATAAATCTTTTTTATGAGTCATGGATTATAAATATCTGCACCTCTATTAGTTAGGGTTTCATGTCTGTGAAGAGACACCATGAGTACGGCAACTCTTATAAAGGACAACATTTACTTGATACAGTCCATTATTGTCATGGTGGGAGACATGGCAGCATGAAGGCAGAAATAGTGCTAGAGGAGCTGAGAGTTCATACATCTTGATCTGACGGTAGCAGAAAAGAGAATGTGTGTCACACTGGTATAGTTTGAGTATCGAAGACATCAAAGCTTACTTCCATAGTAACACAATTTCTCCAATAAGTCCATACCTACTCCAATAAGGCTACACCTTCTAATAGTGTCATTTCCTATGTCCAGTCATTCAAACACGTGAGTCCAATGGGGACATACCTATTAAAAGCTTCTGAAAGAGTTATATAAAAAGAAGAAAACAAATGTAAAAAAGAAAAATTAATGTAGAGTGTACTGGAGACTTGGGAGGTGAGAGACTCTCAGGACTCAAAGGAAGGGACCTTGAATGAAATGTTCTACAGTGTGGAGGGGAGCTTGTAGAGCCCACCTCCAGTGGAGGAACACGATATCAAGTGGAGGGATGGGGCTGCCATCCCACAGTCAAAAGCTCTGACCAGAATCGTTCCTGTCTGAAGGAACTGCAGTGGCAAAAAATGGGGACGAGCATGAAGAAAGAAAGTCCAGTGACAGGCCCAAATTGGGATCCAGCTTAAGGGGAGGCCGGGGGCTCTGACACTGTTACTGAGGCTGCTACCATTTTGCTGGCAGATAGGAGCCTAGCATGGCTGCCCTCGGAGAGGCCCAACAAGCAGCTGAAAGAGTCAGATGCAGATACCAGCACCCAACCAATAGGCAGAAGTCAGGGACCCGTATGGTTGAATTGGGGAAAAGCTGGAAGAAGCTGAGGAGGAGGACAACCCCATGGGAAGACCAGCAGTCTCAGCTGATTTGGACCCCTGAGATCTCTCAGATGTTGAGGCACCAACCAGGCAGCACACGCCAGCTGATAGGAGATCCCCACCCCAATCACATATGCAGCAGAGGACTGCCTAGTCTGTCCTCAGTGAGAGAAGATTTACCTAACCCTTGAGAGACTTGAGGTCCCAGGGTGTGGGGAGGCCTGCTGGGGTGTGGTGTGGTGGGGTCAAGACATCCTCTTGGAGACGGTAGAGGGGGGAGGAGGTACAAGTGGAGAGAAGTCAGGGGGCAGACTGGGAGGGGTATGAAGTCTGGACTGTAACAAAAAATTTTTTTTAAGAATAAAAGTAAGTAAATTTAAAACAAACAAAATTGAATGGATTATATCAAGGTAGGATAACTAGCAACTCACAGATAACTACACTAGCAATTTCCTCTTTTAAGGTACTTACTTGTAGAGAGACACCATTGCTGCTGCAATACTGAGATGTTGTAACTAATTCTAAAGTTCGTTAAGAGTCAGGGATTATTAATATCTTCACCTAAGAACCTTCAAAAGCTTGGACACTAGTATTATACTGCTTCCTTTTTTTCTTTCCATAGAAGACTCACACACTAGGAGTACAGAGCCCAGTGACATGGATTCCTTGGCCCTAACGCAGAGAGTTTCAATACTGAAATGTAAAGAATCAAATATAAAATGCAGAGTTCCCATTTCTTTTGAAAAACATCAGAAACAGTGGCCTCATATTGCAAGAATGGACTGGAGAAGTTTGCATAAATTATAAAAGGCATTGCCATGAAATGAAGGAGGCAGGTTGTCTCAAAGTTGTTGAGAGAAGGCCAGTCTAACTGGAGAGGAAACTCACATGCCTCCACAGCCATTTCACTTGTGCAGAGTTGACCGTGACTATGGTAGCCAAGCAACTCTTTTGCAAGTGCTGTACAGATTTTACGGTTTGATGTAAGTTTTGGCTCCTAAGACAGCAAGCTCAGGTTGTCAGCTTGGCAGCAAGTAGTTTTTGCTGATGAATTATCTTGCCAGAACCAAATACAAGAAGTTTTATAAATTTTTATGAACTTTGAAAATATTTCAAAAGGACAACTTTCACATTAGAATATACTCAGCAAGTTAACAGTTTAACCTATGTCTGTCTCATATGTACTAAGTCTTTGAGAAATCATGGTTTAAAAATTTTCAGGATTCTGGGATAGGAGATAAGCTGCCAAGGGACATGTGATCTAACAGACATACTTCCATGTTCTTCTTTCTTCCCTTTCTAACCCAAGTGTAAATAGGAATGCAAATAGGTACCTAGTTAACAGCCAAGCCGGGTTTCACTTACAAAGTTAATTATGGAGTAAAAGGTTTTGGGTCAATGAGATACCAGTCACCTAAGAGTTGCGAGACAAAAGTTTTCACAAAAGAGAGGCAATAAATTTCAAACATGGGAACCTTTTCAAAGAGCTCAAAAATGGCAAAATTGGTATTGAACTCTAATCTACTGAAGTCTCCACAGCCCAAAGAGAGCTTGCCTTTCTAGAACCTGGAAACAGAACACCAAAGACCACAAAAACAGAGGGAAAACAACTTGAAGGAAGAAGGCAGACTCTAGTTCCCAGCTGACTTGTTCACTATAGAAGGAAGACAGCCACTAGGCATCAATTCCTTACACCATTAATGATGCTATGCTGTGCTTGCAGACAGGAGCCTAGCATAGCAGTCCTCTGAGAAGCTCTATACAGCAACTGACTGAGACAGATACAGATGTCCACAGACAAACACTGGACTGAGGTTGGAGACCCTTATGAAAGAGTTAGCAGAAGGATTAAAGGCCCTCAATGAGTTGGCAACACCACAGGGAGACCAACAGTGTTGACAAACATGGACCCTAGGAGCTCTCAGAGACTCAGCCAACAACAAACGAGCATATGCATAATGTAGCAGAAGACTGCCCTATCTGGACTCAGTGCGAAAAGATGCGTCTAATCCTATAGAGACCTGATCCACCAGGGTGGGAACATACCAGGGCTCTCCTCTCAGAGATGAAGAGGAGGGGTTGGGGGAGGAACTCTATGAGGGAGGACTGGGAGGAGGGCAGCATTTGTGATATTAATAAGTAAATGATAGATAGATAGATAGATAGATAGATAGATAGATAGATAGATAGATTCAGTCCTAAATAGAAAAGTCACTGATGTCAGTCTCTAAGGCTTGCCCAGTGGTTGAAGGCATTGGGTATTCATTCCTATCTTAACTTCTGAGACTCCACATTTGTTATCCTTCCTTGTGTCTAGTCCTACTTCTCCCTCTAAATAATCTCCCTTTCTGCTTTCTTATCACATGTATTCCATTATCTTCTCCATAGCTTCTTAAGATCTCTTCCTACCTTCTCATAAGACCTTTTCTATTTTTATGGCATATATACATATATATATATATATATGTATATATGTATATGTATATATGTGGCATATGTATATATATGCATAATTTTAAAAATAGGTTCTATATATGATAAAAATATATGTGGTGCTTGTCTGAGTCACATTTCTTTAGCTCAACATGGTGATTTGCAGTTCCAAATACTCTTCTAGTAAAGCTATAATCCCCTTTGTTCATATTAGCTATCTGAAATCCTATTGTATATGTGCACCATGCTTTCTTTATGCATTCATTGTTTGTGCATCTAGGCAGACTCCCTTTCCTGGCTACTGTGAATAGTATAGTAATAAGCATACATGTGTCAGTATTTCTGTCATAGATTGACTAGAATCTTTCAAGTATATATCCAAAAGTGCTCTATGCTCTATCTCAGTCATGTAGTAGTTCTACTTTTATTTTTCTGATAAAACTACATAGTGATTTCCACAGTGGCTTATGCAAGTTTACACAGCCATCATTGGTATTTGTCTATTTGATAATAGACATTTTGGCTGGGGTGAGATAGAATCACAAAGCAGCTATAAACTATATTTTCCTGATGGCTAATGTCTTAGTCAGGGTTTTCTATTCCTGCACAAACATCATGACCAAGAAGCAAGTTGGGGAGGAAAGGGTTTATTTAGCTTACTTCCACATTGCTGTTGATCACCAGAGAAAGTCAGGACTGGAACTTAAGCAGGTCAGGAAGCAGGAGCTGATACAGAGGCCATGGAGGGATGTTCCTTACTGGCTTGCTTCTCCTGGCTTGCTCAGCTTGCTCTCTTATAGAACCCAAGACTTCCAGCCCAAGGATGGCACCACCCACAAGGGGCCCTACCCCCTTGATCACTAATTGAGAAAATGCCCCACAGCTGGATCTCGTGGAGGCACTTCCCCAACTGAAGCTCCCTTCTCTGTGATAACTCCAGCCTGTGTCAAGTTGACACACAAAACCAGCCAGTATAGCTAAGTTTGTTGAAAACATTTCAAGTATTTATTAGCTCTGTTCCCTATGGAATGTTCTAGCAACTTGGTTTTCTAGCCTCTGATCTCTTCACATAGAATATACATCAGAATCTTTCTATTATAACTGCTATCTATAATCTGTCTGAAATATGCATTCCTTTTGTGTCAGTTCCCACAAGTATACCCAAAATTATTATATGATGCTAATGTTTCTATCTATAATTCTTTTATTTCTTTTTTATTAGATGTTTTCTTTATTTACAATATCTCCTTTCCCAGGTTCCCCTCCAAAAAAAGAAAAGAAAAGAAATAAAATAAAATAAAAAAACTAAAACTAAAACAAACCCCTGTTCCCTCTCCCCTCCCCCTGCTTACCACCCCACCCCCTCCTGCTTACTGGCCCTGGCATTCCCCTACATTGGGGCATAGAACCTTCACAGGGCCAAGGGCCTCTCCTCCCATTGATGACTGACTTGGCAAGCCTTTGCTATACACGTGGTGCTGGAGCCATGAGTCCCATCATGTGTACTCTTTGGCTGGAGTTTTAGTTACTGGGAGCTCTGAGGGTACTAGTTAATTCATATTGTTGTTCATCCTAAGGAGCTGCAAGCTCTTCAACTTCTTGGGTCCTTTCTCTAGTTCCTTCATTGGGGACCCTGTACTCAGTCCAATGGATGGCTGTGAGCCTTTACTTTTGTATTAGTTGGGTACAGTCAGAGTCTCTCAGGAGACAGCTATATCAGGCCCCTGTCATCCAGCACTTGCTGGCATCCACAACAGTGTCTAGATTTGATGATTAAATAATGGGAAGGATTTCCAGGTGGAGCAGTCTCTAAATTGTCCTTCCTTTAGTCTCTGCTCCATAGTTAGTCTCTACAACTCCTTCCATGGGTATTTTGTTCCCCTTTTTAAGAAAGAACGAAGTATCCACACTTTGGTCTTCCTTCTTCTTGAGTTTCTTGTGGTTTATGGTTCGTACTTTGTGTATTCCGATCTTCTGGGCAAATATCCACTTATCAGAGAATGCATACCATGTGGTTCTTTTGTGATTGGGTTACCTCACTCAGGATGATATTCTCCAGATCCAACCATCTCCCCAAGAATTTTATAAACTCATTGTTTTTAATAGCTGAGTAGTACTCCATTGTGTAGATGTACCACATTTTCTGTATCCATTCCTCTGTTGAGGGACATCTGGGTTATTTCCAGTTTCTGATTATTATAAATAAGGCTGCTATGGACATAGTGGAGCATGTGTCCTTATTATATGTTAGAGGATCTTCTGGGTATATGCCCAGGAGTGGTATAGCTGGGTGCTCTGGTAGTACTATGTCCAATTTCCAGATGAACTGCCAAACTGATTTCCAGAGTGGTTGTACCAGCTTGCAATCCCACCAACAATGAAGTAGTGTTCCTCTTTCTCCACAACCTCACCAGCATCTGCTGTCACCTGAGTTTTTTATCCTAGCCATTCTGACTGGTGTGAGGTAGAATCTCAGGGTTGTTTTGATTTGCATTTCCCTGATGACTAAGGATGTTGAACATTCTTTAGGTGCTTCTCAGCCATTTGGTATTCATCAGTTGAGAATTCTTTGTTTAGCTCTGTACCCCATTTTTAATAGGGTTATTTGTTTCTTTGGAGTCTAACTTCTTGAGTTCTTTGTATATATTGGATATTAGCCCTCTATCAAATATAGGATTGGTAAAGATCTTTTCCCAATCTGTTGATTGCCTTTTTGTCCCATTGACAGTGTCCTTTGCCTTACAGAAGCTTTCCAATTTCATGAGGTCCCCTTTGTCAATTCTTGATCTTAGAGCATAAGCTATTGGTGTTCCATTGAGGAAAATTTCCCCTGTGCCTATGTGCTCGAGGCTCTTCCCCAGTTTCTTTTCTACTAGGAGAGGCATGACTTCTTAATTGCTGAGAAGGAGTCAAGGATTGTTAGAGGTCACCTTCTCCAGGCAGACCTTTAGGCCAGAACTGTCACATAGCCACATGTCCTGGTTTGAATGAGAATGGTCTCCATAGCCTCCTGTGTTTGCATACTTGGTCCCAGTTGGTAAAAGTATTTGGGAAGGATTAGGAGGTGTGGTCTTACTGAAAGGGGAGTGTTGTTTGAGAGTAGGTTTTGAGATTTCAAAGGACTCTCACCATTCCCAGTGTGCCTCTCTGCCTCCTAATATGGTTTGAGATGTGAATTTCTGCTGTTTCTGCCACAAGGCCCTCATTCCATTTTCATGGACTCACTTTAACACTCTGGAACTGTAAATCTAATTAAATAATTTCTTTTATCATGGTATTTTACCACAGCAATAGATCAATGACTAGTACAACATATAATAAAAGGTGGAATTAATTTAATCATAAATTTAAACTGTTTAGTTGTCACACTTTAACATGTAAGAGAAGCATGTAGAATTTTTTTAGTATATTTTATTGTATTACATGTGTTTAAACATGAATTGTATCACTGCATTATTTCTGTATGCATGTAATATGCAATTATTAAGGAAATGATATTTAAATCTTTCCTTTATTACTAAGTCTTCAGGACTTGGCGTTTTTCTCTTGTAAGCACAGCAGGTTAGTCTTAATCCACTTCAAAGATCAGCAGCTCCGTGTAACCAGGGGCTTCTCTTCTGAAGAGCTTGACTCCACAGATACAGAGCCCAGAATGCAGTCTGCTCTTGGTCAACTATCTTTGTCATGAGTGTTTTGTGCAATAATTAATTTAGGGTTGCACACACCTTTGGGAAATTTCCATTGATATTACTCAATAAAAGGGAGGTAGAGAAAGCTCTACTGTATCCTGCCCTGAATTCCCGTTTATTTCCTTTCTGAGAACATTTGTAAACGGGAAAGGGTTTTACCAACAGAGAAGTGTTTTTCCCAAGATTGTTAGTGTGATTTCAGCCTGCTTTTCTTTGGAGTATACACAGTATCTCAGCCAGTATGTGCTTGAAGAATGAAAACATACTTGAAAAGCAGACAGCTTTTGATAATCATAATGATGGACTTTTTCCAGGAGCTTTTAGCCCTAGGCACACAGGAGAGTTCTAAACAGGGAAACAGATCTTTATAGAACCCAGGCTTGCTCCAGTGGCTACTGCCAGGGTAATTTATGGCTAAGATTTGGTGAGTTTCTTACTAAGGTAATTCATTCCCAGAACCTGTCATGGATGTCTGCATTGCCTGTCAGTGATTATTGGTCCTGGTTTGGGGAAGCCTCTCCACCACACCCAGCTAACAAGGCGATGACCTGGGCTTCAACAGATATTTTGCAATTGGCAAGTTGTTGCTGTGGGCTAGAGAAAACACAGGTAAAAGGGTTTTTTGTGTGCCTTATAATGACTCATTCTATTATCATGTTTTATTCCTCTCTAAAGTAAACTACAAGCTGTTGGAGAAACTGAAGAACAAGTAGCTAAAATTGCCATGTAAACCAAATTGATAACAAGGTCTTTATAGGAAATATAGAGGCGGGCTTTTTCTGAACTAAGAATATTTAGAGAATTCTATCTGTTTGACCTAACCCTCCTTTGTAGTGTGAATGAATGATATATTTTATTATTCTTTAGCCAAGATAGTCTTTTTCTTTCACAAAGTCCAGGTATAAGACTCAAAAGTTATCTAGTTCAATCACACACTATTCAAAGTCTTTCTAAAACTCATTGATGCTGTAATTTGAGTGGATGTATGTAGATGAGTATCAAATGTTATTAGGCCTAAAAAGTGCAAGCTTTAAAAAATATGTTAGGTATAAGGGACAATCTGACTATTTTTCCCAGCCAAGTATGACTCAAGAAATAGGCCCGGAGTAGTATTTTAAAAAACACTCTACTGAGCAAGAAGGGTTTTCTGTGATTTGAATTGATGGAGAAAGCCAGCCACTGAAATTCTGGATCAGAATCTCTGTGCCCTGGGCAATCCCTTTACTAGTCTGTGGGTCCTGATGTGTGTAGTTGGGATAAATGATATGACATATGTCACAAGCTCTGACTTTTTATAAGAGCTAACACAGAGAAGCTTCTCAGGGCTATATCTTTCTTTGTCCAGGAGAGATGATTAATACCTTTACACTCCATAATTCTCCAGACATTATTGGGATTCCTTTTTCTTTCCTCTAGGCTCAGTGCAAATGTAAAGAATGATTGTATTTTCACTGAAGGTCATCACACATGTAAGACATTATGGGAAGATGAAAAGATGGGCATTAGCTTGAAAAGAGAGCCACTGACAAGCTCAGAATTATGAATTCCCAAATAGGAAGATAGGAACAAGATTCTTAGTTTCTAAGTCCCCCCCCCCACCTCTCTCTCTCTCTTCCCTGTCCACCACACTGCCAGAGTAACTTCCCCAAGTAAGATTTAGTCGTGTCAGTTTCATAACCTTCAAACAGATCTTCAGCACCTGCAGCATGATTTGCTGGGGTTTCAGGCTGTCATTGTCTGACCTCAACCCATCAGTCTAATGTCATATCATGTTACACCCCTCCGTGTACCCCGAGGATGTCTTAACCCACTCACTTTCTTATCAGTCTTTGTTTGGCATGCATTTCCTATTCTTTCCCAACCTTACAGCTGTGGTTTGGACTTCACTTGCCCTTCCATGCCTTTGTTGTTCTGTTGAAATCTGACTCATAATATGTGGCTTAGTTCTTATTCCTTTAATTTAATTCTATTTTTGATTGAATTTAATTATATAAATATCTGATTCCTCCTCTTCTGTAGCTTCATTTTTATAAATTTGTTCAGGGTAAGGATTACATCTTACTAATTTTTACTTTTCCCTTGCCTTCTATTATTCAATGTTAATTGTTGTATGTTTTCAGCTCAGTGCTTGTTGGTTAAAGAAATTGGTGTTACCCACAGCCAAACAGTGAATGGCACTTGGGGATTCTTATGGAAGAATAGGAGAAGGTATTGTGGGCCCCAAAGGGGATAGGAACTCCATAGCAAGACAAACAGTGTCAATGAACCTAGATACTTGGGGATCTCAGAGTCTGAACCAATCAAAGAACATACATAGGTTTGACCTAGACCTCCCTGCTCATAAGTAGTAGATGTGCAGCTTGACCTTCATGTGGGACCTGAACAGCTGAGGCAGGGGCTATACCAAAAGCTGTCGCCTGTATGTGGGACATGTTCTAATAGCTGGGCTGCCTTGTCTGGTCTCAGTGGGAGAGGATGCACCTAGCCTCACAGAGACTTGAAGAGGGAGGCAGGCCAGGGATACCCAGGGTCCCCCACCTCCCCTGAGGAGAAGGAGAGAGTGGGGGGGAAGGACTGTGGGAAGGGATGACTAGGAAGGGATCAGTGAAAGAAATGTAAAGTGAATAAGCAAAAAAAAAATAAAAATAAATAAAAGAAAGAGATGGGTGCCAAGTTAAGTCAAGTACCTTAGCTGTGACTCCATCTGGTGCTGTTGGGATATGTTACACAAGTGTCCCACAGCTTAAGTACTAGGAGCTCACTGGAAGGTAAATGTGGGAGGAAGAACACTGGAACAAGAGTCACATGTAGATTTGGGGGGTGCTGGAAGGTATTTTAATCCAGTAGTTGGAGTAACTATAGAAAGTCCTTCTGTTTTCCCTTTTTGATAAGAAACATTCAAGTTTCAGTTGAGCTCATGATGACCCATTGTTTTCGTCACTGAAGAATCCATTGTTTTCTCATCCAGGAAAGTAGACAACAGGGGCTGGAGAGATGGCTCAGCTGATAAGAGCACTGACTGTTCTTCCAGAGGTCCTGAGTTCAATTCCCAGCAATCACATAATGACTCACAATCATCTGTAAGGGAATCTGATGCCCTCTTCTGGTGTGTCTGAAGACAGCAACTGTGTACTCACATATATAAAGATAAACAAATAAATCTTTTTTAAAAAAGAAAGTAGACACCTTTTAGGCCTCTTCCTTCCTCTCATCCCCTCTGCCTTCTTCTCCACTTCCATTCCTCTATCTCCTGTTCTTCCTGCCCCTCTTAATAAAGAAGCCAATGGAATCCTTTTAAGATTCAAATCACATTAATGTATCCCCACTATTATTTATCAAACTCTCTCAAGAAATCTCATCTAATTGTAGTGGGCTCCAAGATCTTGTGAACTGATGGCCCCATCATCTGTGACTTCTTTTATTACTTTCTACATACCTATCTGTTACCATTTCTTCCTGTCCATCACACACCTAAACCATTGATCTAGTGTTCTCTGTGCTGCTTGTTCCATTCACATAAATGATCTTCCTCAAGATTGCCAAGGTGAACTGTTATACTCCCCCACTAACTCAAATGTTCATGGATTTGCTCAAACATTTTAAGCTGAGATACCCTGGAAATCTCATTTAATGCTGCAACCTCAGCTTACCTCTATCTTCCAACATAATTCCTTCTTTTTAAATAATAGTATTTTCTGACATATTACTCAATTGTTTTTGTCTATTACTGAAACCCTTTGTTAGAATGTAGATAGGAATTTATATTAACATATATGTTTTCCAAATTACTGTATTCCCATATTGATTATTTAATATACAAATTGGAAACTTTCTTCAATTTCTAAGTCTATTTATGCCTTGCATGTACACTTGCATGAGAATGCCTGTGGAGGTCAAAGAAGGCATTAGATTCCCAAAACTAAAGTTACAAGAGATAGTGAGCTGGGAACTGAATTCCTGTCCTCTGAAAGAGCAACCAATGCACTTAACCATTGAGACATTTCTCCACCCCCTGCATTAATAGTTTATAAATAAATGAAAACAAAAGAACCCTGCAGTCTGAGCACCATGAAGCTTCTACTTGGATAAGTCTACAAAATAGAAGTAACTTGGATTTTGGAAAGTGAGATCTTTGTCATGTATTCAAACATGGGGATTAGACTCTTGAAATGCATTACTCTTTTGATGGAGGTCTTGCAATAGCTGTCCACCACAATGGGAACACTTCCAATTGCCTTAGTAAATGAGGAAAACTAGATTTGCCTAGGCCTCTGACTTCCTCTTCTACTTAATTGTTTGCCATATTTATTTCCTTGTCCATGCCACTGCCCCTCCTGGTTTTCTTCCAGAAATATTTCCCACCAGCCATAGCTGCAAATCTTTACAGGATTGCCTCCTTGTCACCAGACTCAAGGTCACAATCCACCACCATGGTGAGGTTTTCTCTGGATACCTGGACCTTGATCTCATTGTAGGATGATGTGATCCTAGGACCTCCATCCCTTTATCCCACCTTCTGTTCTTAGTGACTCTTAATATAATGCATACATTGAGCTTCTATTCCTTTGCCTCACAGTACAGCTTATCTCAATTTGGAAGTCAAGTTTTGGATTGAAATCATTCATTCATGGTTTTTAATTCCTTGCTTACTTCTGAACTGTTTCTAAGATGAGATTTTTCAGGGAACAAAAGAAAAAAATGTGAGAGGCTCATTTGAAGTCACTTTGAGTCCTAAGTGATGGGAAACCAGAGATTTAACCTATCTTCCATTAATGAAGAAAGTCATCTGAGTAAGAACCACTTTGAGCCTCTACTTCTGTATTAGTCGGGTACTGTCAGAGCTTCTCAGGAGACAGCTATGTCAGGCTCCTGTCAGCCAGCACTTGCTGGCATCCACAGGGTCCCCAGTGAAGGAGCTAGAGAAAAGACCCAAGGAGCTGAAGGGTTTGCATTCCCTTAGGATGAACAACAATATGAACTAACTAGTACCCTCGAGCTCCCAGAGACTAAACCACCAACCAAAGAGTACACATGGTGCGACTCATGGCTTGAGCAGCATATGTATAGCAGAGGATGGCCTAATTGGTCATCAATGGGAGGAAAGGCTCTTGGTCCCAGTGTAGGGGAATGCCAGGACCAGGAAGTGGGAGAAGGTGGGTTGGTGAGCAGGTGGAGGGGGAAGGGAACAGGTTTTGTTAGTTTGTTTTTTTTTTTTTCCTTTGGAGGGGAAACCAGGAAAGGAGATGTCATTTGAAATGTAAATAAAGAAAATATCTAATGAAAAAAAAAAAAAGAAAAGAAAAAATTTTCTCAAAAAAAAAGGAACCGCTTTGAGGTTCACTGGAAAGGGATGGGTCTCCCTTCCGGACACAAGATCAGCTCTCTTACATGCTGTGTGATCACTTGTAAAGTAACAATTAAAAGTCCCTGGGTAGTTGTGAAATATATATAATACAATGTTTATGAAAACATCTGTTGCTATGCTAATCATATAGTGAATTCAATATAAAAACCTTTCATTTTTCTTTCCTTCCTCTTATATTCAGGGTATATTATCAAGGCAAGAAAACTTCACCAATTTCAATGACAGTACTCAACATTATATTTCCTTTTTAATTAACTATTTATAATTAATTTTACATCTGACTAAAGTTTCCTCTCTCTCCCCTCCTACCACCCAACCTCTATTGCCCCATCCATTCCTTCTCTATTTCTCTTCAAAAAAGGTCAGGCCTCCCATGGATATCAACCAGCTATGGCATATCAAATTATGGTAAGACTAGGCACCTCCTCTCTTCTAAGGCTGGATGAAGCAACTCAGTAGGAAGAAAAAGACCCAAAGTCAGGCGACAGAGTCAGAGACATCCTCTGCTCCCACTGTTAGAACTCCCACTAGAAGACTAAGCTGCACAACTGTAACATATTCGAAGAAGCCCTCTTTCAGTCTCATGCAAGCTCCCTGGTTAACAGTTCAGTCTCTGTGAGCCCCTATGAACCAAAGTTGGTTGATTCTGCGAGTTTTCTTGCAGTGTCCTTGACTTATCTTTGACTTATCTGGCTCCTACAATCCTTCCTCCCCCCTTTTCAGGATTCCCCAAGTTTCACCTAATGTTTGGCTGCAGGTCTCTGTATCTGTTTCCATCAGTTGTTGGATAAAGCTTCTCTGATGACAACTGAGCTAGGCATGAATCTATAGTGGGTATAGTTCAGTGGTAGAGCATTTGATTCCACATTATATTATGTTGTAACTACCTGTCTTCTCAAAGGTTCTTTTTAACAATCAATAAAATTATCCTAAAATTAGTATTTTTTTTTCCATGATGCCAAAAGCACCCTTGGAAAGTTCTTCCAGATAAGCCCTTGCTTTGGAAGATCCCCATTCTGTCTTGCATTGTAGTCAAATGCTGCTTACCACAGGACCCAATACCTTTGGATTTATTTTCAATATTAATAAATGGTTTATTTCTGTTTTCCTTTACTCACCAATCTGTTACCAGCAGTCACAGCCAGTCTTAAAATAATTACAAGAGTCAACAACTGATTGGAACAAGTAGGATATCTGTAATTGTGTTCCAACCAGGTTGAAAAGGGGCTGTCATGACCTTTGGTCTCCAGTGATGTGATGTGGTGAATCCCCGTAAAGAAAAGGAGTAGAAGAGTTGCTATAAAGCCTGAAAAGATGTACTCAAGGTGAGAACAAAAGGTTCTGTCTTTCTTTCTTTCTTTCTTTCTTTCTTTCTTTCTTTCTTTCTTTCTTTCTTTCTTTCTTTCTTCTGTTCCTCATTGTGCTGGGCACACCCAAGAACACAATAGGCATGAATGAGTATGTTAGGATCAAGTGGATGCCAGTAGAGGAGCAAATGTTTTCTCTCTGAGATTCTTCTCTCATAACTGTTTTATATGTTGATTACTCCTCATTATCTGTGCTGTTTTCCTCCTACTGTCAAGTCTTTCTTTGACTTCTTCACTTTACTTAGAAGAGAGGTAGTCCTGGAGGACATCTAGAAAATGCTGAATGAATAGAAAGGATGAAATATCTACAAAAGACATGAAGCTAAACTTTAATGTTTTGATAGGAAAAAAAAAAGAGTCAGAGACTGAGCGGGGGAAGGGAAGAAGAAAGCATGCATTTGAGTACAGGGAATCCAGATTTGTGTTTAAAATAGTGTTAAAGTACACCCCCACTAGGTGGGTCATTAGATCACACTCTGGAACACTAAGATGTATGCTTCTTATTTATGGCTTTATTATGTTGAAGTTTCATTAAGAAAACTCCTAGAAGCATTCAAATCTGGTTTCTCCACAGTGATTTTGATAACATTGGTTGTGTATTTTTCATCCCTATTACATTCAGATGTATAAAAATCTTTTCCTCCTCCATTTTCCCCCATGTGTATGAAATGCAATACTTATCAGTATTCTTAGGTGTTTTTTTTTTCTGGATTCCAGACTTTTGACTTCCTCCACATCTGCTATGAAACAAAATATTGATTAATGTGACTTGTAAACCTAACCTTTTAAGTAGAGTCGATGAACAATTCCTATTCATGAAAATTTTAGAGGGGTTTTTAATCATTATTTTCCAATCACTCTCCTCACTGCAATTTTTTGGGCTTATGAAAAGATTAAAGGAAAATTACATCAGCAGTAACATTGTCAAGCACATCTGAGGCTTATATTCCAAGGCCTTTGACCAAAGTCATCCCAGACCTACTTCGAGATAAAAATCTGTTTAACTTCGTTATTTTTGTCACAGAAAAATTATAGTGTAATATAAAAATGTACAATATTAAACCATGTCCAGAAGGGCGTTCCCAGTTATGAAGAACCATAACTACAACAAAGAATAACTAACAATAAATCATGGATAATACTTGGTGGTTCCACAGGAAGAAAAGATGCTTGCTTTAAAATAAGTCATCTTCATGGGTCTGATATTCTGCATTAATGTGGTAAAAATGTCTTTCATAAAGATTAGGGGGATAACTCTGAAACAATAATCTGATATTTCCTCAAACAGAGTAGGGCATTGCAGAGTCCTAGCATTACAAGATTCTAAGCAATGCTATTTGCACAGAAGACAATAAGATTGAAAACTTCTTTGTAGCTGTGCACTCTGGTGACCTGAACACACACACAGAAATGGGCAGACTCTTGTTCAAAGCAGCCACCTCTGCAGATGACACACTTAATCCAAAAATACCACCATGTCCAAAACTGCCTTCAAAGTCTACATTCTACTCTTTGGAATGCCCTGAATATCAGCAAATGATCTCTTGGTAGTGGATTTGACATTTGTGAATATTAAAAATCCTTAAGTATTGAAACTCATATGAAAAATACAACCTAGAGAAATGTTATTTTGTTGGCTTAAGGAAGAAAGAAATAGGAAGGCTTTCGGATTAATTTCTAGGAGTAACTCCAGTGGCAGGGAAAACTTTCCTGCAGATATTAGAAGTTTAGGTGCAAAGGCACTTTAGTAGGATATGCATATGGCCTCAAGTAACACAATTTTGAGGGGAACAATATTAGTTTGGACATTTTCTGTACTCTTCTAACTTTATCAGTATTTTATGATGAATCTAGTTTGATTGCTTGTAGTGGCTCTGTCTTCTCCAAGATAAAATAAGGAAACTATGTCTGAAGGAGTTTATTACAGTTTTCATAATTTGTATTGAATTTATTTATTGACATTTTCCTACACGGACAGAGTACATTCTCATTACTGCCACCTTTTACCTCTAATCCTCTGTTTCCACTATTACCCATGTTCCTTCCTACAAGGCCCTCTCATGAGTCCATCTCTTTCATTTGATTTTGTGACCCACTGAGTTCAACCAGGGCCGTTTGTATGAGCATGGGTGTGGGAATATACGTTAGAGCATGATAGGCAGACAATGACTTCCCCAGAAGTGATTGGTAGCCAATAGTTTACCAGGAAGTGTGTGGCCTTATGAAACCCTCTCTGATCTATGATTGACAGTAGAAATGCTGAATCTAGTATATGCCCATTGCAGGCAACATCAGGGCTGCATGTTCAATGTTCAGAATACAGCATTTCATAACGTTTCTCTCTACCATCATCTCTTACATTCTTTCTGCCTCCTCTTCCACAATAATCCCTGCCTGAATGATATAAATGCCTTTAGAGCTGAGCGCAAGGCAATCACTTATTCTCAGCACCTAGAACAGCCATGTGTCCCTTCATTTACTGCTATTCTTTCCAAATAGAAGCTTCTCTGATTAAGGCTGAGAGTAGCAATTATTTATGGACATAAACATAAATAATAAGGCAGCTTGGCACTGTGACAATTTTACTAAACAACTGTAGTAAGTTAATCCAAAGAACCTCCTCAGCCATGTGATTATGACCAGATTTGCAGTCTTAGGTATAAACTCCCTCTTATGGAACAGACCTTAAATCCAGGCAGAGAGCGGTTGGTTACTTCCCTTATAGTTTTCCAGTATTGTGACAGTGGGTACATCATGCCTGGCAGATTGAAATCGTAGTTCATAGGGTTTACAGCTGTGTGAGATTGTTCATCCCTTTAGATTTATTTCTAGTAATGTATAAATGATTGGTATATTATTCTGATTAAAATCCAGACAGTTAATTCTATTGGAAAATCCTTTGTCTTATGACAAAATATCCAGTCACTCTAAGATCAATGTGATTTTATTAACATTAGATGATCTACATTCAATATCACCATTTTACAGGAGTGACAAATATGAAATTATATTTTCATGCCTTACTATTAATCACAAATAACAATTATATATAGTATTCACAGTTACGCACAAATTAATCAATAGACCAAAATCTTCACTTTGGTCCTTTGGATTTGATAAAGAACCCATATGCTCCATACTAAGCCCGTCAGACCTCCCTGATAAGCGGGGAAAATGCCTTGCTTTTCAAAGGAAGAGTCAAAACCACCAAGTATAATCAGTCTCTGTAAATAACACTATTGTTTTTACTAACCGAGTATCCTTTTCATTTTCTTGTTTGATTCTTTCAAAAAAAGAATCAGTAAGGGTTGGTGACATTGAGGTGGATTGAATAGGCTACATATACCTGTCTATCTTGTGTCAGTCTATTATTGTGACACAAGGGCATAGGAGGCAGTGTTGAGTGACCCCTTTTATGTCTGGAAATATCTTTTGTAATGAAATAGATGTCTGGCTTTTGATGCTAACTTCTTAGTCTGGTGGTATTCCAATTCACAAAGGCAGGGAAAGAGATCCCTGAAAACAAAGCATTGTTACCTGGGGAGGAATATGGACTATAGTAATATCCTGTGTGCTAAACCCTACAGACCTGTAAAGTGTTCTTGGAGTCCTACTTTCCCAAACATTCAAATAATTCACCTCAATCTTTTAAATATCATAAAGGAATTATAAGTTTTCTCAAGGGCTTGTTTTTCTTTGGTGTTCTCAGGCCACTAGGTTTTTGTAGAATCTAGAGCAAGCTTCTGGGGATTAAATTCATGTAAGTTCCATGGCTATTTTATGAATTTCTTTATAATTAAAGCCAGTTTGACAAAGAATGGGTATTCATTGTTTGTTTGTTTGTTTTCTTTTTTTTTTCCTTCAAAGGTTTATTTATTATATGTAAGTACACTGTAGCTGTCTTCAGACTCTCCAGAAGAGGGCATCAGATCTCATTAAGGATGGTTGTGAGCCACCTTGTGGTTGCTGGGATTTGAACTCAGGACCTTTGGGAGAGCAGTCAGTGCTCTTAACCACTGAGCCATCTCTCCAGGCCCCTGTTTGTTTGTTTTCTCCCCCATTTTGTCCCTTCCCAATTCTCCATACTGTGGAATGACACTTGAAAGGCATTTCCCATGACCAACTCACATCTGTCTGTGAATGAAAATTCGTTAAACAGTACTTGGCTAAATTTAATGAGTCTGCATTACTTGAAATTGAGGATGTCATAGACTAGAATAATTTAAGTGGGAAAGAGCAATAATGGAAGGACTTTGAAAAACTCTTGCTTTTCAAAAATGTCTTGTCTTTATTAAATTATTTTCTTTAACTCTGTGCAGTCATCTGTCTTCCAGGTGGAACTTATTTGGGTAATACAGCACAGGTGTACCTTGTTGTACTCAACAGATGAGTTCCTGAAAAGCTGCCTTTGATAGAATTTTTTATAAATTGAATCACATTTTCCTGTAGACTTGTATTATAGTAACAGAAGCCATTATCCACATTTGACTGATTTTCAATTGGCAGAGCCCTCTAACACTTGAGCTTTAAGTTTCTCAGCCAAATCTCTATGTCAAACAGTTAATGATCTGGAAATAATAAGCACTTATGTGAGCTAGGGGAACACTATACTTAAAGGGAATTTGATTGGATTCCTCTGGAAGTAAAGAATCTTTATTGCATTGTGTAGATTTTCACTCCTGGAATCCTCAACTGTCAGAAGCTTCCAGGAGGATGTGGTTCAAACTTCTCTTCCCTCCATATGGGGAACAGGCCTTGAACATTTATTCATGTAACAACAGAATAAGGAGAAAGGATATCCATTTTGAAGCTGACAACCTTGAATCCAGATGTCTTCTTCCTGCTGTAGCGTTCAGCTTTAGGCAAGCTAGCAAAACTTTTTGAGCCTAGATTCTTTCTATGAAAGAAAGAGACAAGTTGGCCTACTTTTCAGGAATGGTAGAATAATTAAACGAAGTATATAGAACAATAATATAATGTCTAGAATATAATGAGAACTAAACAAACATTTCCTACTCAATTTTTCTTTAAATATATTGTTTGAAAGGTGTACACCAAAACGTTTTATTTGAAACGAGGATGCACTTTCTTAAGGGTGTTTTCATCAAAAATGCACTTTTTAAAATGATTTATATTCATACAATTTTTAAAAAATTGTTGTTTGTATTTTTGTAGAGAGGGCTGCACTATGTAATCCTGGCTAACCTAGAGCTTATTATGTAGATCAGGCTGGTCTGAAACACAAAAATCTGCTGGTCTTTGCTTCTCAAGCACTGGGATTAAAGGTGTGTGCCACCACTCCTGGCCTAATTAAATTTTTTTTTCATTTTTCCTTTTTATTAAAAATAGATTCTTTTTTTTTCATACATTAAATCCGGATTAATTTCCCCTCCCTCCACTTCTCCTCGTTCCTTCCCATCCCTCCTCCCATCTGGATCCAGTCCCTTTCTGTCTCCTATTAGAAAAGAACATGATTGTACTAGATAAAAAACATGACAGAATAAAATATAATAAGTCGAGGCAAAAACTATAACAGCAAAGTTGAACACAGCAACCCAACAGGAGGAAAAGAGTCACAGTCTCACAGTCAAAAGTCCCATAAAACTATTAAGCTAAAAGTTATAGTATATATACAGAGGACCTGGTGAAGACTCCTGGAGGCCTTGTGCTTGCTGCTTCAGTCTCTGTGGAACTCAGAGGCACCTTGCTTAGGTGATTCAGAGGACTTTGTTCTCCTTGTGTCCTCCATCCACTCTGGCTCTTACAATCTCTGCTGGACTCCCTGAGCTCTGAGAGAAGGCGCTAAAGGTGTGCGCTACTACTCCTGGCCTACATTTTAAAAATTTTAATTATTTTGTTTTGAGAATTTTAAACATGGGTACTTTGCTTACATCATTTATATCTTTTCTTTCTTATCACCCATCTCTTCCAAAGCCCCCTACTTCCTCTCAAGTTCATGCCCTCTTCTTCAATCACTACACACATACACACACACACACACACACACATACACACACACACACACACACACACA
>JADRCD010204114.1:38736-43171 GCA_019843815.1 Montemys delectorum | reverse complement strand
ACACACACACACACACACACACACACACACTCAGGAACATGATGTATGTACACACACAGGGGGATCTCACATACTCAGGGAGCCTGTTCATCTCCCAAGTGTCTGTCTCTGATTTGATTATCTGACCTGCCACAGACCCCAGGGGTGGGAGTGGGGAGAAGAAAATTGCTCAGGGTCACCCAGGCCCCATGTATCATTCTTAACCATTCATTATCCATCCCAAGTAGGAGCTACTATGAACCTGACTTGCTGCATCCTCTGGCAAGCGAGAGATGGCTTCTGCTGCTTGCCTCTCCCATCAAGGTCCTCAGACAGGCCTAACAATGTGTGAAATTCAGAAACACACACACACACACACACACACACACACACACACACCAAAAAACCAAAACAAATCTAAACCCAAACAAACAAACAAACAGAAAAACAAAAACAAAAACAAATCTCAAAATAGAAAATGTCTCTTGTAGAATCTCTCTGTCTCTGTTCTCTGACCCTTTCTTTGTGCTGGTCTGCCATTTAAACTGGGGCTCATTCATGTCTTCTTCCAGATCTTTCTCAGTGTCCTGGCGCCATAGTTGCTTTCTTATTTGCATGACATACCCACAGTTGGGGCTAGGGAAGGAAGTCAGTGTTGTTGTTGTTATTATTATTATTATTATTATTATTATTATTATTATTATTATTTCTTGCTTCATTGGCAACCAATCTACAATCTACATGGGGGCCAGAAACTGCTGGCATGCTGGGTATGCTCAGATTATCCCACACTGCACTGGCTCCTCTTCCTGCTCTTCCTCTTGTGCTATGGGGCCCTGCCCCATTCAGGGATTTGTTTCAAGTTGTCTTTGTAAGGCTGGGTACTTTTCCCTTAGGGAGAATTATCAGTCCTGTGGCCACAGGAGCTCAGACTTGTTTGAATTCTTGATTTGTCTTTTGAAGCGAGCCTCATGTAGTTCAGACAAACCTCACATGTGATACATGGCTAAGGCTGGCCTTGAACTGTTGACCTTTCTGCCTCTTCCTTCCAAGAGCTGACCTCTTATGGGCATGTGCTACCACACTGGGTTTAAAATTTGTTTTTCAGTTGACATCATCTATTAAATTGTACCTGCATCCCTCTAAATCAAGGGTTCAAGGGCTTACATCCTGGAATCTAGGTAAGCTGCCAGCTTTCTAAAGTTGTGTATGAGAGTCATGAGTCTATTGAAAGGCACTGTAAGAATCTGCATTCTTGAGGAGATCAGACTTAAAGACGGTAGCTCTTTTTGTTCGTATGTGCTCTGTATCAGCTTGAGAAGGCATGGCTCTTCTCCACAGAGGAAAACTCAAATTCCTCCTGTAGGAACAACATAGCTGTGAGCACAAGGGAGCTGAGAGCCGAGCGGTGCCGAGCGGTGCCGAGCGGTGCCGAGCGGTGCCGAGCGGTGCCGAGCGCTGTAGGCCCACTGGTAAAGAATATGCATCAGGGCACAGATTTCATGCCTTCTGAACCTTAGCTCAGCTATAATTATTTTGCTTTTGATAAGTCCTTAAGCCTCAGTTTCTTCACTTGTTAATAGTAATAATGTGCATTTATATACTAGAAGGTTGTTTTGAAAACAAAAAGTTATTTAAAAATCAAAAACAACTACCTAGAATGGGGCCCAGCATTACGAATAAAATTGCTATTAGTTTTATTTTTATGGACTCTTCAAGGTTTCTGAGCCATAGGGATCTGGGCATGCTAATGCCTGAATGTGTGGCTCCCACATGATACAGCCCATGCTGGCGCACCTGAGGGTTGCCACAAAGGTTATGGGCAGCTGGAATACGAAGTCAGATCGGGGAATTCATCCTTATCCTCTTGCTAGTGAGTCTACATTTAACTCTCTCTGCTTTAGGACATGCTATCAGATCTATTAGAGGACAGGAAGATATTAATAGTATTTATATACTTAATGATGTATACATCAGCATTTGAGTTTAGGCAGGCTAGCATTAATTCATAAGTATTGGTCTCTCTCTCCTGTCTGACAAGCCATGAAATACTATAATCAAATGCTTCCCTGAGATGTCGTGATTTCACAGCTTGGAAGGGCACTTGCTGAGCCACTGCTGCTCAGAGCTCTACCGCGTCTTCAGGAGAACTCAAAGCTCTGCAGCTCTGATGGTGTCCCTAGCAACTTTATTCTAGCCCATAAACATGCGTTCTGCATGATCTCAGAGAGTTTAAAATCAGTTGTTCATTACATCGCTCTTAGAGCGACTGTAAAAGACTTGAGGCCTGAGCTGCGTTTGTTACCATGGAGGAATAATGAACACGTCTGTGTTCCATTACCTTTGCCTTGTTAAAAAGACCCAGTTTGCCGCCAGGTTTTCAGAATCTGTAGTTCTTGACCTTGGGATCTAAGTTGGAGCATTCTGAGTTTGAAGCTAGCTGAGTGAGTGAGTTTCAGTCTGGTTTGTGTTCTATAGAGAGTGTATCTCACTCCCAACAAAACAAACAAAAACCCATTACCTTCGCCCAGAGCTAACGCCAGCTGTGCCCATCTTAGGTAAATGTGTTCTCTTCAATCAGTTTTATTCTAGTGCTCTGTAATGCTCACAGTACTTTATTATGCATGGACTATAAAGCAGTTATTTTCCCCGATAAGTTTGGGGTTCAAACACAATTCACGTTATAGTTTAGTATATGTGGCATTACTTTTTCCTTTATGATGCCAGTGTAAGATAGTACCTTATTGTGTGATAACGAAGATTAGCTGAGGATATGTAACTAAGGTCCAGGGGACCTACCACATTGGCAGGGCCCGATGGGTTATTGTCATTAGTAGTTGTTACTGTCATGGATGGCGTTTACATTACAGGTGCTCCCTCCCAGGGCCATGCAGGTAAGAAAAGAGAGTAAATAGGCTTGGAACTTTCTCAGTACCTTCCCTGGGTGTGGACTGGGACTTGTTCTCCAAGGTGTGTGATGTCTCACTGGTACCTACATCCACACTGTATCCCTGCTATGGCTGCCAGCTGTGTGTGTCTGCCTGAGTCCGGTGAGGAAACCACAAACCCTGAATGACCTTTCTACTTCTCTGGCTGTAGCTGAGGCCCCAGAGCTTTCCTAAGCACTTTTCCTAAGTCACTGAGGCTGCTGCAGGAGTTGTGGCCTCCTCACCAACCCAAGAGCAGAACCTGAGGTATAGCTAGTTCTCATAATCCTCTCAGCCCCTCTCGGCGACACACAGACTGCCCTTTCCCTTCCCAGGCCCCTTTCTGCAAAATGGCAGTAGACATCAATGACTTCGGAAGTCACTCACCTTAAAGCTTCAACCTACAGGAAAGGGTCAAGACAGCCTCACAAGCCTGCTTGGTGACAGCAGCAGCCAGCAGAGTCATTCTTTCACCAAGACCGTAGTTTCCAGAGAAGGGGAAATACGGACGTCACCCGATCCCTCTTCCCACTTGTGTCTTAAGATGGGAAAAAAAACTCCAACAGACTAATTAAAGGAATAACACCAAGTTGGAATTCCCCCTGTAATGGTTGCCTTCCTCATCCCACAGGTTTAAGGGCCAGTCTGACAGTGACCCATATTCCAATGTGACTCAAGTAAACGTAATTATTAGACCATGTTAGGAGAACCTGGCAACGTGATTTATTGTCATGCTAAAGAAAGCACTAACTCAGGGTCTGTAGACTGAAGGGTATTTTAAAGCAATTTTACTCAAGTTTGGAGAACATTCAGCTAACAGACTGGATTTGAGTTTGACAAGCACAGCAGGCAGACAGATGCATGTCACATGGCATCTACAACGTATGAAAGTTGATTTTTCATGACCAGTAAGATATAAATATAGCAACGTTCCTCATTTGAAAGTGTCATTTAAATCAGATGGAAGTGTGATGTATTAGGGAGAGGGGTTGCTCTGCCTTTAAATAGTCCTGCCTTGGAATCCCCATCTTGGAGTGGTTGAGCCAGTGAGAGAGGGTGACGAGTTCTCTGTCTGCCTATAAACTTAAGACTAGCAGTCTGTGCAGCTCTTATATTTGATTGTCTTGAGAGCACACTGGACTCATTATCTATCTCTCACACTTGGTTCTCTTTCTGACTTCTACCTTTATGTAGACAGCGTTATCACCTGGTTAAAAGAAACACAAACTCAGCAATCATCCTAGACTTTCCCTCACACCTATATCCAGTTGATCTCACATCTCGTCAACTGGGCCTTACTGCATGGCCTCTTTACCCTTGACTATCACATGATCACACCATTGGAAACGTTTCGATCAGCACAGCAGTCTTGTGCTTTAAAGTGAATCTGTGTTGTAAAGGCATGTAGGCACAGAAAGAAGGAAAAACAGACAGACATCTAGAACTGGAGGCGTGCCTCGTAGGAGGCACATGAGGGCACACAGGGTTGACTGGGAGTTGGGGTGGACATGATCAACAGACTTGATTGA
>JADRCD010204114.1:8736-33736 GCA_019843815.1 Montemys delectorum | reverse complement strand
TGCGAGGGTGCTTTGCCATTTTATATGAGACTTGCATATTTACAGATTTCATCATCTGTGGGCAGTTTCTGGAAATAGTTCCCTACAGATACCAAGGGATGGCTGTATATTCTAGTACATTAAAAAAAATCCACTTAATGACAGAATATATTTATTCACATCCTGAGTTTGTATTCTGAAACTCTTACGGTGACAAACTGCATCTGTGTGTCTTTACCCATGAACCTGCTACTCTACTGAAAAGCATAGAATCTCTCTGCCTTGTGCAGTTCTTTACTATCTACCTCTGAGAACTGTTTCATACTATAAGCAGTAGCTCATAGTGCAATATTTTGGACTGGTGGTCAGTCCCTCCTGATTCCTGTTGTACTGAAGCCAAAGCATTCATGCCAGCATGGCCATGATTTGGTCACATTCTAGTCAAGGCCATCTGAACCTGAAGGCCATCTGGCCTCTTGTTGGCTTCTGGGAACCTTATTGTTGGCTTCATCCTAAGTGACCCTCTGTCTTACTTCTGCTGTCAATGATTGTGTACCCTGAGCACAACAGCTTCTGCTCATTTACGTGACTTGGAACCTGCTTTGATGTTTGTTTTAAAAGGAGAGGCCTGTGATGTCATCATCTATGGGGATCCTAGAAACAATTCCCTACAGATACTGAGGGATCTGGAAGGGGCCTGTGAAATGGCTTGGTGGGTAAAGCTGCCTGATCCCAAGCTTGATGACCTGAGTTTGATCCCAGGACCCACATGGTGGAGAGAGAACTGATTCCTGAAAACTGTTCTCTGACCTCCACTGGCATGGCATGGCATGTGTGCATGCTTTCTGATGATATCAGATTGGATTGGATTCCTAGGCCTGGATCAAATGGTCTTGCTGTATAACCCAGGGTGGCCTTGAACTCATAATCTCACGGCCTCAGCCCTACTTTCCGAGTTCTGGGATTTATAGGCACAGGTCATTACATATCATCTGCCTTGCCATTTGTGATAGGAGTAGTCATGAATCGCACTGCCATTCTCCCAGAGTTCTGTTAAAATGTGGCATTGTGGTGTAGGCACTTTATCAAAGTGTCCGCTCTGAGTTGAGCTGAGGCTAGAGGCAATTGAACCCCTGGAAGAGACATGGCTGGTGGGGAGTGCTGTTGCTGTAACCTTGAATGGAGCTTGAAGACAGACAGCAACTCAAGGATCTATCTTGCAAACTTTGGAGCAGGCAGGCTGTGACATTCCAGTAGGGTAATTAATAAACAATGGCAGCATGCTTGCCATCCAGCCAAACCATTAGTGCCCAAGAGATGTGAGAACCACCACCACAGGGCCAGGAATGGCTCCTCTGCCCAGCAAGATGAAGTCATGCAGAGTGGGAAAACAGTGCAGGACTGGAAAGGCAAAGGTTGGTGATGTTCTTACAGTAATACAGAGCAGCTTTCTGAGCTTGATAGGAAAGCATGTTCCAGGGCCCAAGGCCAGCCCCGAGAGTCGGAGTCTCTGGCAGGTGGTCCCCACTTCTGTCTGTCGTAGATGCCCATTACAGTTTGAAAAGCTCTGGCTTATAGTACAGGATCCCAGCTTCCCGGATGAAGGGTTTAGAGTTGATGGCGTGGGATGGGAGGTGATCCTGGGGGTGATGTGAGAGGCTAAGTACTGATGTGTGAAGAGACAAAAGTGAAGTTTAAAGTGGCACCCTAGCTCTGCTAAAGGAAAAGCAGCTAGCCTGCTCACCCGTGAGACAATGCCTTGGGCCCTGAAACATGCTTCCCTATGAGGCTCAGAGAGCTGCTGTCACTTTCATTAAGGACATCACCGAACCAGCCTCGGTTCTTTCCCAAGAAGATAGGCTACTTGACAAGAATGCCAACACATTGCTGATTGCTGCTCTTGTACCTTCTGATCTTCTTTATCCCTCCCCCGCAGATAAGTACAAAGAACACTAGTTAGTGTTCAGCTACCCTTGATAGTATGGAAATAATAAAATGTCCCCCAAAACTTCTCAGTCAGTATAACTTACATGAAGATTAACCCAAACAAATGGCTTCTTTTAAAAAAATATCTATTTTATGTGTATAGGTGTTTTCTCTCTCTCTCTTTGTGTGTGTGTGTGTGTGTGTGTGTGTGTGTGTGTGTGTGTGTATTGTATGTATGCCTGGCTTCCAAGGAGACTGGAAGAGGGTATTGACTCACCTAGGACTGGAGTTACAGATGATTTGTGAGCACCCAACTGAACCTGGGTCGTCTGTGAGAGCAGCTACTGCTTCTAACAGCTGAGACACCTCTCTAGCCCTCGGAACTTTATAAAAATATTAACTTTACTTTTGTATATGAATATGTGCTTACATGTACGTGTGTATACATGCATTGCATTCTTGATGCCCATAATATCCAGAAGAGAGGGTATGGATCTCCTGGAACTGGAGTTACAGACATTTGTGAGTTACCATGTGGGTTCTGGGAATCAAACAAGGGTCCTCTGAAAGAGCTGTGAGTGTTCCTAACAGCTGAGCCACCCCTCCAGCCCCAGTCTTAATCACCTCAAGTATTTTTATCCATTTTCCAATAGCATTCTTTCCTGATGTGGCTTTGATGGTAACATTCAGAGATATTTGATGGTAATATTCGCAGATGCTAAAAAACTGCAATAATGGTCATAGTTATGATAAATTACTTCAAAGATGCATGGTTAGACATGGTCTGTGATTAAACACTACTAAGAGCATGGCCAATAAGTCCAGACTGGCCAATAGCACAGTCTCAGAAATACTGATTTTAAATGAAATATAAAATAAAATCTTTCCTATCAAAACAAAAAGACAAAACAAAAATAAAGAGGTATATGGAGTTTGAAGTTTTGAGAGCACATGAAGATGTGGCCATCACTGTCCGATCAATCAGGATGATCTGAGAAGAGTGACCCTGCCATGAGTTAGTGAATGCCAACAGTGTATCTTCTAGGATGTTTGTTTCTACAGCTTACTTTCTTAAGGAATAATTTTAGTTGGTGAGACAGGTGGAAGAAAAGATCAGATTGCATTTTTAATTTATACTGTTACTCTGTCCTTATATGGTGCTGTATGTGACAGGTCACTAAATCGTACCATTTTCAAACTGGATCTAGGAGGAGTCACAAGTGGAGCTGATAGCCGTATCTAGGTTGTGAAGTTTGCCTCACAAAAACTCCAAATAAAATGTTATTTTACATAGAGACTCCAAGAACCATTGCACTTTATTATTATTTCAAGCAGACCACACAGTTCCTTTGCGTTGAAGTAATGGCTATTTCTTTCAAGTCCTCATTCCGGGCTATGAATGTCCTTCATGTTAAATTTGACATTTTAATGAAGTTTCTGCAAAATATTTGAGGCTGTATGACCCTGATATATCATGCTGGAGGCCAGAATCCTGTGTGTGGCACTGAGGACAGATGGGGCTGTCTATTCCGTTCCTGATTAACACCATCTGAATATAGATCAGGGATCCAGGTATGAATCCCCAGTGATCAATCCATCATGACTCGCTAAATAAATCCGCTAGTTTATGGCTATATTAGTTATGAATATTTGATTAAATTTGATTAAAAAATCCTGAGCCTACACTAACTATAAAGACCCAAATCTTCACTTCATTATCTCATTTGACCTTCACAGTATTTCTCCTCAGCTGATAGTGACAGAACCCATAGTAGAACCTGTCTCCCACACCCTCCTGTCAGAATTCTCATCTTCACACTCATCTCTGTCCAGCCTGGAATGGGGTCATGGATCTGTTGCCATCTGGTCTTTATTGATGAACATGGGGTGGCAGAGAATATCAGGGTACAAAAGATTTCCTGGTTGCTCTTAACACCAGCTTGAAAGATACCACCTGCCACTTAAGCTTGACCCAGGGTGAGAGTGGTTGACTGTGTTAACAGGTGTGAGCTGTGTCCTCATCCATCACCATAAGAATGTCACTTCTAGTCTTCCCAACTTGGCCCTAAAGTATGGTGCCTTTGTTAAAACTCCATTTTGGGTGGAAGAAAGAGAACATGTCTCTGTTGACGAGGATGCCCACTTAACAGCTGCTCCTTGGGGCAAGTCAAAACTTGTCCCTCCTCTGCGTGTGGAACCTCCTGAGATTGCATTGAGAGTCTTTGTTAATTCCATCCCATGCCAATCTGTTGACCGCCTCATAGCAGTTAGCTCTTATTATTTACATTCCTAGTTATTTGGTTAATGAATAGAGATTGTTAACCAAAGATACTTAGGGGTCAGCATTGGGGCTTGAAAGAAGTGGCTCTTATTTCTAAAGACCAGCTACTTGTCAGTAGCTCTGACATAATAATAATAACAATAATAGTAATAGTAATAGTGTCTTAGTCAGGGTTTCTATTCTTGCACAAACATCATGACCACGAAGCAAGTTGGGGAGGAAAGGGTTTATTTGGCTTACTTCCACATTGCTGTTTATCACAAGGAAGTCAGGACTGGAACTCAAGCAGGTCAGGAAGCAGGAGATGATGCAGAGGCCATGGAGGGATGTTCCTTACTGGCTTGTTTCCCCTGGCTTGCTCAGCCTGCTCTCTTATAGAACCCAAGACTTCCAGCCCAGGAATGGCACCACCCACAAGGAGCCCTACCCCTTTGATCACTAATTGAGAAAGTGCCCCACAGCTGGATCTCATGGAGGCACTTTCCCAACTGAAGCTCACTTCTCTGTGATAATTCCAGCCTGTGTTAAGTTGACACACAAAACTAGCCAATACAATTGACCCCTTGTCAACTTGACACACAAACATATCACTATTAAGCCTCAACCCTTATGTTCTTATTCATTTCCAAGATCTAAAGTCCCACAGTCTTTACATATTAAAAGTTCAATCAATTTAAAATGTCCAATATCTTTTAAAATTCAAAGTCTCTTAACTGTGGGCTGCACTAAAATACATTCTTTCTTCAAGAGGGAAAAATATCAGGGCACAGTCATAATCAAAAGCAAAACCAACTGGGATCCAACTCACGATCTTCTGGGCTCCACCAAGGGCTTGACTCACCTCTCCAGGTCTGCCCTTTGTAGCACACATTTTGTCTTCTGGGTTCCAGATGCCTGTACTCCACCGCTGCTGCTGTCCTTGGTGGTCACTGCATGGTATTGGCATTTTCAAAACACTGCTATAACTAGGCTTTACCAATAGCCTCTCATAGATTGTCTTTAAGGTGCCAAGCCTCAGCTCCTTTGCATGACACCTTCAGTCCTGGGCCATCAATTGCAAACTGAGGCTGCACCTTTACCAATGGCTTTCCATGGCCTCTCACTGTGCTGAGCCTCAGCTGCTCTTTATGACCCCTTCCTGCTTTCAAAACCAGTACCACCTGGGTGACTCTTACACATTACCAAGTCCTGCTGCAGCACAAGGTACAACCTTGGCTATCTCTGGAACACAACCTCTTTGTGCTCTCAGAAAACACTCCCCAGAAGATGTTACCTCAATGATGCTGGTCTCTTCTTAATCACCACTAATTTCTTAGCTCCAGCTAACCAGCATCAATAGTCCCAGTAATGCAAAGTTCTCTCTTTAGTAGTTCTGGTATCTTGTTAATCACAGCTGATACTTCAGCTCCAGCTAACTAGAACCACAGAATCTTCACAATCAAAACAACATGGCCTTGATAAGAGTCTTTAATCTTCCCTCTGAAATTTTACAAGCCAGGCCTCCACTTCTGCACTGTTCTCAACATGATCTTTCAAGCTCTTACAGAATATCTCACAGAGTTCTTAACAATCAGTGGCTCTTCTAGCTCAAAGTTTCAAAGTCCTTCCACAATCCTCCCCAAAACATGGTCAGGTTGTCATAGGAATACCCCACTCCTGGTATCAATTTGTCTTAGTCAGTGTTTCTATTCTTGCACAAACATCATGACCACAATGCAAATTGGGGAGGAAAGGGTTTATTTGGCTTACTTCCACATTGCTGTTTATCACAAGGAAGTCAGGACTGGAACTCAAGCAGGTCAGGAAGCAGGAGCTGATGCAGAGGCCATGGAGGGATGTTCCTTACTGGCTTGTTTCCCTTGGCTTGCTCAGCCTGCTCTCTTATAGAACCCAAGACTTCCAGCCCAAGAATGGCACCACCCACAAGGGGCCCTACCCCTTTGATCACTAATTGAGAAAGTGCCCCACAGCTGGATCTCATGGAGGCACTTCCCCAACTGAAGCTCACTTCTCTGTGATAACTCCAGCCTGTGTCAAGTTGACACACAAAACTAGCCAGTACAAATAGTAATAATAATAATAATAATAATAATAATAATAATAATAATAATAAGGGTTTACAGAGTTCCTCTGTGGTCTTCCTTCTCAGCCCCCTTAGTTAAAACTCACGAGCAAGCCCTTAGCCCTCACAGCTGCATCTTCAAGTCTGTTCCTCTACCCATTTATGTGTCCCCTTCTCTCTTGCTGCCTCCTGATCCTGAGACAGGCTCCTTCTCTCCCCGAAGGCTGGCTTTGAACATCTAAGACCTTTTTGTGTTTCCAAATGAACTGTAATTTTTTTCTCTGTTCCTATAATGAATGACTCTGGAATTTGACTGGGGCAGCTCTGAATCTATAGATTGCTTTTAGGAGAACACCCACGTCACAATATCATCTGTAACTTATCACACTATCAATTCTTTCAATCCGTGAACACGGGGGTCCTTCCATCTTCTAATGTCTTCTTCAATTATTTCCTTCAATAGTTTAAAGGTTTTGTTTTTTTTTTTTTTTAATAGAAATCCTTGATTTGCTTGGTTGGGTTTGTTCCAAGGTACTTTTAAGCCATTGTGAATGGCAGTATTTCCTTGATTTCTTCCTTGACATGTTTATATTAGCATACAGGAAGGCTACTAATTTTTACATGTTAATATTGCATCCTGATACTTTGGTAAAAGTGTTTATCAGATCTGAGAAATTTCTGGTATGGCCTTTGGGGATCCTTAATGTAGATAAGCAGAATAGAAAATGGACTTATAGCTCACCCATATAATTTTTGGCAAAAATGCCAAAGAATGAAAAAACCGAAACAAGAACTCTAGCAACCCACATAATACAATGCTTGTGAAATGAACAGACTGTTTGTAAGGGATGAAGTACAACTGGCCAGAAATGATAAGGGAAAACTGTTCCTCCTCACTCGTTAGACATTGAGGAAATGCACTCCAAACATTGAGATCCCATCTCACCCCAGCCACATGGCAGCCATCACAACTGCAAACAACTGCCCCTTCGATAAGGAGGTGGACAAAGAGAACCCGCACAGGCTGGGGGTAGGGTGTGTCTAGCCGCTATGGCTATTGGTGTGGAAGGTTCTGAAGCTCTTCAGCAGCTCTGTGTGAGCCAGCTGTGCCCTCCTGGGAGCTTATCCAATGTTCCCAAGGCACTCCCCATCAGTGTTTACTGCAGCACCGCTCACGGCTAAGTATGGAACCTTTCCAAGCATCCAGCAACTGAGAAGATGTGGTCTATGAGCACAGAGGGGCGTGCTCATCCATAAGAAGGAAATTATGTCATCTGCAGGAAAAGAGAGACAACTGGAGATGAAGATATTGAGTTAAGGGAATCTCAGAAAACAAGTATCACACATTATCTGTGTCATTTGTGGTTCCTAGTATTTATATAGCTACATGGAAATTATATGTATATATACACACATATATACATATATAAAATACATGTATACACATGTATCTGTTTGCATGTGTGTGTATGTGTGTGTGTGTGTGTGTATGTGTGTGTGTGTGTGTGTGTGTGTGTGAGAGAGAGAGAGAGAGAGAGAGAGAGAGAGAGAGGGCCTCTTGTGCAGCATATATTTGTGTATATATATATATATGTGATATATATACATATATACATGTATACACACACACACACACACACACAGAGAGCCTCTTGTGCAGCATATATTTGTGTGTATATAGAGGACTGACCAGTAGGCAAGGGGAGGGCTTAGAAGGGGAAAGGTACAGAGAAGGTACAGAGACATGGATGGGAATGTACTCTATGTATGCTGTGTACTTGTGTGAAAGTGTCCTTATGTAATGCAGGGTCATTCACAAAGCAATTGGATGATTGCATAATAGAAGCTGGAAGAGACAGGGTTAAGTCCTTCCCTCAGTACTCCAGAGGGAGCCCAGCCTGGTGCACTCCTTGACTTTAGGCCTCTGGCTTTTAAAGCCCTGTGAGTCTGAGTTTGCACTGTGTTACTCTACCAAGTTTGTGGTAGTTTGCCTCAACAACTATAGGAAGTTGATATACCATGGCTGGGATTCTCCTTGTATCTGTGGTCAGTTTCTAAGGCAACTCCCACCTACTCCTCGCTTGTTCTTAAGGACTCAGTTCAGATGTCACCTCTGAATGGAGAGTGTTCCCTTCAAGTATCATTTAAAATGGTAACTTACTCTAAAAACTAAATCCTACATGGCCATAAATAATGCTTAGTTTAAATTAGTCTCATAAAATAAGCATATTCCCCAAATATATCAAGGGACAGTCTTACAAAAATTACATTTTATAAAAATTCAAGTTGAGCTGGACTCTTTAGCTGCCTCTGCTCAGACCTGGCATCTGTGTAATAAACAGAAAAGTGCTTCATTCTTGGGGAGCAAGGTCAAACTAAGAAGTTACAAACCTTACCTTCAATCATCTTTCCTTGTACAGTTATTCTTTAAAACCTTAAGCGATGTACTAGTGAGTCCACGGTCCTTCCTTTGAAGCAAAATTAGAGGACTGCTTTGTACTCACACCATCCAGGGATAGGAGGGCACAGGGCGCTAGGAGCAAGCTCTGACCGGTTCAGGAATGAATCTCTACTCACGATGGTGAGATCAGCTTGACTTCCCAAATGACCAAAGATTGGTGGATTTCTCTATACTCAAAACAACACAGAAGACGCCATGGAAAGATGGAGAATTCAGCCAGGAATGCTTATGTTGGTGCACACAAGACCATAGAGAAACCTCAAATGAACAACACAGTACAGAAAAAGAACAGTATGTTTTCCAAGAGAGGCTGCTGCACCCTAGAAGGGAACAAAAGTAGCTATGTATCACAACGCAAAACTTCAAAATAGCTAGTGATCATGGAAATTGGTCAGCTATTACCTACTACCTCTGTGTAATTGCCCATAATCTATACTGGTTAGACACTTTTTCAGAGGCCCAATTTTCTTTTCAGTTTTCCCCACAATTTTAAGTGGTCAGCATTAGTTTTTCCAGTTCACCATGGTCTTTATTTCATCTGCACATCATTCCCAGTGCTGGGAGTATAAATTACGTGAAGGCTGCTAGGCAGTACGAATCTGTTCTGTAGTCTGGGCAAATTTGACTCCATGAAAGTACATGATCACAAGCTGACTGTGCGTGGAAGCCTTGGGTGAGTTTGTGAAAAACACTTGAGAGCCAGGTGTCGTCAGGCATGCCTGTGATCTCAGCATTTGGGAGGCAAAGACGGAAGCCCCATGAAAGGCTAACCTGGGCTGCATAAAGAAACCATGTTTCAAACACACACATATAAACACCATACACAGTGTGGGGTGGGGGGAGTAAAGGAGAGGTGGACAGGAGGGAGAGAGCAGGAAAGGGAGAGAGGGGGAAAAGGGGAGGGAGACAAGGAAAGAGGAGAGAGAGGGAGAAAATGGGAGGGGAGAGAAAGAGAGAAGGAGGGGGAGAGAGAGAGAAAAAAAAAACAGAGAAAGAGGGAAAGAGAAAGAGAAAAGAGTGAGATCCCCAGAAAGTTAAAGAGTTTCATACATAGAATCTGTGAGAGAGTTATCAGTAGAAGAATTCTTATCTCGCAGACCTGAGCTATCGTCCTCAGAGTGTCACTGGTCTGCCAGCTCTTGTAACTGCTACGGTTGTTCTGCAGCATTTATGCGTTCAGATGATGAAATGATATTATTGCCTGTTTTCTTGTACAACTGGTCTACGGTGATATCTACCATTCTTGCTCCTAAAATAGTTATTCTTTAAAAAAAAAAAAATTTCTCATGCTCTCTTTCTTGCATTTTGTTTGAGAGACAGGTTTTGAGATGTAGCCGAAGCCAGCTTCAAGCTTGTAATCCCCCTGCTTCCACCTCCCGGGTATTCAAACTATAGTGTTTCACTAGTGCATCTGAACTTAACTGTACACAAGTATGTTTCAAATGATTTTTAAATGATTTCCCAGAATTCTGTCTTCTGTGGGAATTTGAGACTTTACAGGTTGATTTTTGGTGATTTTGTCACTCTGGCCTGTGACATTGAGCTGCAATTTACAGGATTAAGACATAAAGTTCATACCCTCATCGAAGCAGTGGGAGGGGATGGGATAGGGGGTTTTGGGGTGGGGGAACCAAGAAAGGGGATAATATTTGAAATGTAAATAAAGTAAATATCCATAAAAAAAGACACAAAGCTCACCTGGGCATAGATGGAATCTATAACATGGAACTATTTACACATGCAACAGCAATGTAAATATTCTGAGAATGCTTTCGTTCTTTGTTGAGATTTTTCTACATGCAGCTGTTACCTAGGACCCTAGTCAGTAGGATAAACAGGAAAAGATGAACTTGATGCTTCAAATGTCAGGAGGGATATTTTTTGGTCATGGCCATTCAGTTGACTGGGATCTCTTTCCTGTCTCTATAGAAAATAGCAACCCACAGCTCACATCTGTGCGTGTTCATGGGTTGAGAGGGAAGTCAGAGCTGCTCACCCTGCCAGGGCAGGCCTTGTTCGCTGTGAGATCAGAGGAGCCGGAGCCAAGAGATTGAAAGGCCATGCGCTGGGCTCCAGTGGCTTGCAGCCGGCCAGACCCACCAAGTGTGGCCTAGTTACTATCAGGTCTGCTTAGCCAGGCCTTCTCACAGGGAGGAAATTTGGGGGTACAGAGGTGTGAGCAACACCCCCACAGCACTGCCCTGCCCACAGAAAGTGAGAGCACTCTCTTTTCTTTGGGTCAATTCAAGAATATGAAAAAGGGAACATAACTGGTTCCCAGAGGATGCCGCTCCTGGAGAAAACTTGCCTCTACTGAAGCAAGTCATCAGCCCTGCTGGGAGGCCTGGCCGACCTTCGGTGGCCGACGTGGGAGAGCCATCGTGAAACCAAATGCTTTGTGCTGGACATTGTGACGGTTTGGACATTGACTAAAGCACACCTTAAGACTTTTGTTACCTTGAAGTCCCTTACATTCTAAAAATAGGAATCCTATGTTGGAAGGCCTCTCATCAGTAAGGGACAGAGGGTTGAAATGCAGACTCTCAAATTCCATGCTTCAGTCTACAGATGTAAAATGAGCACTCAAGTCTGCCCTGTGTTTTCAGTTAGTTCACCCGAAACAGTACAATAGAATGTTCTAGAAACTCAAACAGTGACTGAAAACTCAGAGGTATTATTCATTTGTTTGTCTTTAATTTTCATTGTACATAGTACCGTGTTACATAAGGTCATTTTCCACAGAGCACACACTGTACAGGGAGCATAGCATCATATTCCCATCCTTCCCCCCACCCCCACCCCCGTTCCACCCTTCTGTCTCCTGATAGCCTTCCTAGCTTCCCTACACAGTACACTTCTGCTTCTACTTTCAGGTTATATACACATACATAACTTTATGCATCTATTTAAAACCTCAGTACAAAACTGTAGGCATATTCATTTAGCTATCTTATTGGGTTTTTTTGCTTAATCTAACACTCTTCCAATCCTTACTCCACCCTAATTCCTTCCAACCCACCAACACTAGGCAAGAGAGAAAGGTTACAGAGGAAAGGGGGTGTAGACCTCTTTAGATCTGCTAATTAGGGACATAAGGTTCCTAGGGGCAAGCCCAATCTTTGTTGTCAGAATATCCAGCAATCCAGCAATCCAGCAATCCAGCAATCCAGCTATCCAGCAATCCAGCAATCCAGCAATCCAGCAATCCAGCAATCCAGCAATCCAGCAATCCAGCAATCCAGCAATCCAGCAATCCAGCTATCCAGCAATCCAGCTATCCAGCTATCCAGCTATCCAGCTATCCAGCTATCCAGCTATCCAGCTATCCAGCTATCCAGCAATCCAGCTATCCAGCAATCCAGCAGCAGCAGATGAGCCTGTTGAACCAGGATTGCACTTTACTAGAGCAATAGTAGCTACTGCCACAGGTCCTCTCAGGGCTCTGGCATTTATACCCTCTTCAGGGTCCCCAGAATTAAACTATCTGCAGCTGGCAAAAATCACATCCCAACCCCCACTCCCCCCAGCACAAGACAATCATGGTTAAAGGCTGTGGACAGACTGAAGCCATTGCATATTCCACACCTGCTATTAAAACACAATCATATTCATATAACATACCTGTACAAAAGTCTCACTACATGAAGTGAGTTAGGGAAATACAGTATTTGTCATTCTGGGGGTAGTTTACCTTGTTTTTAAACTTTAGTGACTATCTCCAGTTGCATCTATTTTCCTGCAACTTTATTCTTCGTGGCTAAAAAAGAAACCTCTTGGGTTTATCCACATCTTTATTCCTTCACTGGTGGCTCCATACTTAGCTATTGTGATTAATGCAGAAATAGTCATTGCTGTGCAAGGCTCTCTGAGAGTCACTGCTGGTCTCAGGGGCCTTTCGCATAAATGCCAACAGGTAGAAATTGTGGGTCCTGTGGCAGATCACCTTTGAGTCTTTCTAAGAACCCTCCAGAGTGACTTATGCAGTGGCTGTGTAGGTTTACGCTCCTACCAACAGTGTACTAGGTTTTGCTTTGGACCACATGCTCACCATCTTTGGGGAGCAGAAGAAGCCCCAAGAGCCTGTGTAAGGAGCAGATGAACCCCGAGGTGAATGTGCACTATTGACATGAGCTCGATGTGTCTAGGATTCCAGTGACTCAGACCCATGGGAATGGCAAGACCATGCTTAGATCAGGCTCAGGGAGACAGCAAAGCCTTCTCTTGGTCTGTTTGTAGATCTCAGCAGTGTATTCAGAAGGTATAGCCTGCAGCTCGTTCTTCCCAGATGTTCAGAGCCTGAGACCATTCTCTGTACAGATCTACCACCAAGATTCACTAAACCTATTCACTGTATGCAATAAACCCACCTCCCCATTCAGATGTTTAAAAGGAATGCCCTGAGTTTCTTTGCATCTCCACCAGAGCATGACACCCACCTGACCCAGTACATCCCCCACAGTGTGTGTGTGTGTGTGTGTGTGTGTGTGTGTGTGTTTGTCTGTCCTTTCATCTACTCATTGCCCTGTCAGGACATCCCCACGTTCTTCAGGTCACAGCAACCAGCACTTGTTGTTACTGAGAGATGGGGTGGGGGGGGGTGTCTACCTTCATAAGCTTCATTCTTCTGCATGTGGGTATCTTGTTTGTGTGTTGGAGGTTTGGTTTTTCACATTTTTACTGAGGGGCATCAGGGGAAGGGTCTCTTCAATCATCAGGAGTACTCACAGGTTCTTCAGCCATTCCAGGCTTGGGCCCGAGGGGCCTGGGGTTGGCTGGGCACATCAGGCATGCTGCCATTATCTTTCACAGGCAGATAATGTATGGTGGTGATAAGGTATGGCCTGGTTGGTCACGGCAACACACTTGATGTAGGGGCTAACTATGGGCACAACTATAGTCCCAGCCATCTTGGCCTTAGTGATGACAAAGGCCAGGGTATCTACTTTTTTAAAACATCATTTACTTTGTTTTCTCCACTGTGTGTTTTACATGCTTGGCCAATACTAGAAGACTGCAAATAAGCATTTGGGGTTTATAGATGGGTTGTCTATTTTCTAACATTGATGTATGTGTCTGTTGTGTGCACTACTATGTTGTCTTTGTTCCCATGACTCAAGTATAACTTAAAAGTGGGTATTATTTTTGCTTTGGCCTCCTGAGATCTTTTGTGCTTCCATATGAATTTTTAAGATATTTTTCTTTATGTGAAGAATGATGTTAGAATTTTATTGGAAGTACATTGAACCTGCAATTTGCTTTTCATAGGCTGGTCATTTTCACAATGTTAATTCCAACTGTTCCATAAATATGTGTGTGTGTGTGTGTGTGTGTGTGTGTGTGTGTGCATGTCTTACCATTGTCTAGTATCTTCTTCAATGCCTTTCTTCAGTGTGTATGTGTGTGCATGTGTGTGTGTGTTCATGTGTGTGTGTATGTGTGTGTATGTGTGTGTGCGTGTCTTACCATTGTTTAGTATCTTCTTCAATGCCTTTCTTCAGTGTGCATGTGTGTGCATGTGTGTGTGCGTGTCTTACCATTGTCTAGTATCTTCTTCAATGTTTTTCTTCGGTGTTCTTAAGCTTTGATCCTTGCTAGGTTAGGTTTATTCCAAGGTAATTAACTTTATTTTGAGGTCACAGTGAATAGAATTATTTTTCTCTGTTTATTTGCTTTTGGAAATGTATTTAGATTGTTTTTGTGTTTTGACTTCCCATCCTGCCCCTTGGCTAACAGTGTTTAACACATTAACTACTTTCTGGGAGAGTCTTTAAGGGACTCCTGTTAATTTATCGTCCCCAAAGAAAACTTTGATATCTGCTGTTCTTGTTTGTGTCCCCTTTATTTCTTGTCTTACTGCTCTAACTAAAGCTCTGGACCCCACATTGATGGAGCGGGGAAGTGGAACCCTGTTTCTCTCCTGATTTCATTAGGATTGCTTTGGCTTTTTCTCCATTTAGTATAATATTAGTTATAGGTTTCTCATGTATAGTCACTATTGTGTTGGCTTCCATTCCTTACATTCTTAATCTCTTCAGGGTTTTTAATCATGTATGTATATTTGATTGTCAAAGGCCTTTTAGGCATCTATTAAAAAGATCATATGATTTCTGTCCTTGAGTCGATTCTAATTATATTCATTGATTACATATTCCAAATTATCTCTGCTTCTCTGGAATGGAGCCAAGTTGATCATAGTGGACGATCCTTGAATTTGATTTGCCAAAATTTTATTAAGAATTTTGCATCTGTTTAATCTCTCTCTCTCTCTCTCTCTCTCTCTCTCTCTCTCTCTCTCTCTCTCTCTCTCTCTCTCGTGTGTGTGTGTGTGTGTGTGTGTGTGTGTGTGTGTGCATGTATGTATGAGTATCAGAACATACATGTGGTTGATGAGCAACCTCCAGCAGGTGTGTCCTGAGCTCGGAAACAAAGACCTTTACAATGAGCTATCTTGCCAGCTATAGTCTATGTCTTTTGACTGATGAATTTAAACCGTGAATACTCAGAATTCTTATTGACTAGCAGGCACTCTAACTCCTGTTATTCTATTGGTTTGTAGCATTTTGTGTTTTCTTGTTCCTCATTTGAGTAGCTCCTATTGCAGCACGGTTTAATCTTTCCTGTAACTTCAGTGATGCTCATCTTTTTCTTCTGCCTGAAGGATTTCTTCATGCATCTTTAGCAGAGCTGGCTTAGTGCTCCAGAGACCTTCAGCCTGATTTTGTCATCTTTCTTTTTCCTTTGGTGATGACAGATGGTTTTTTGTTGCTTCGAAACCTGGGTTCGTTATTACTGCTTTTCAGAGCTTGATGTACTCCTGTCTACTAAAATTTCTGATGAGAAATCTGCTATTATTCTGATGGGCCAGCCTTTATTACCTTGGGGTTCCTTGGTTACAGCTCTCAATATACTTTCTTTGTTCTCATTTAGTGTTTAAAAGACAACTGTATGGGAAGGCTTTTCTCTGGTCTTGGCTGTTTTGTGTTCTAAATGTTTCTTGTACCTGGATAAGCATCTCTTTCTCCAGATTTGGCAAACTTTCTGCTATGAGTTTATTGAAAATGTTTTCTATGCTTTTAAGCATGAACATTTCCCTCTCTTTTCCCTAATCTTCATGATTTATAGAGTTGGCAATTTAAAGTACTTTTGATTGTGTTGCTAATTTATTAGTTAATCTGTCATGGTGTGAATGTTCTAATTCTTCTGGCTCATTTGCAAGCCCTGACAGTCTGTATTCACCTCCATCTATTCTGTTGGTGGGGCTTTCCAAGGAGATTCGTATTTGACATATTGAAAATTTCATTTCCAGAATTTCAGTTTGAACCTTCTTCAGTATTTCTATCTCTTTATTGAATTCCATTTTCCTTTCCCATATGTATTGAACTCCTTATTACATTCAGCTGATTTTTGTGTTCTCTGAGAACTCACTTAGTCCATCCATTTTCTTTGTAGATTGTTGGGGGTTGGTCTGGTGCTGCTTGTATTCATATGCTAAATTCTGTATCCTAAGATCTGGGTTGTCCCAAATTCCCAAGTACACCAGCCTTTGTTGTGTAAACCTTACCTACACCCACCCCACCCCCAGTTTAAAACTATTTGTTAAATATAAATGGCTAAAACCAACCAGAGTTTGAGTTACTAGTCTGGGGGGTCACAGGTACGGACAATGTGGAAGAAGGAGAAACAAGAGAGGAGGGAGACACAGAGAAGATAGAATAGCTCTCCATTAGTCATGATGAACCAGCAGCATGTGCCTGAGTGAAATGCCTCCCCAGGACATCAAACTGTTGGAGCAGAAATAACCTAGAAAGATTCAAACCACAACTATTTGGGGAGTGGCTTAGTCAGGGTTTGTATTCCTGCATAAAATATCATGACCAAGAAGCAAATTGGGGAGGAAAGGGTTTATTCAGCTTACACTTTCACATTGCTGTTCATCACCAAAGGAAGTCAGGACAAGAACTCACACAGGGCAGGACCTGGAGGCATGAGCTGATGCAGAGGCCATGGAGGGATGCTTCTTACTGGATTGCTTCCCCTGGCTTGCTCAGCTTGCTTTCGTATAGAATCCAGGACTACTGGCCCAGTTATGGCACCATCCACAATGAGCTGGGCCCTCCCCCTTGATCACTAATTGAGAAAATGACTTACAGTGGATCCCATGGAGGCATTTCCTCAAAGGAGGCTCCTTTCTCTGTGTTTACTCCAACTTGTGTCAAGTTGATACACAAAACCAGCCAGTACAAGGAACACAGTTGGGGAAGTAGTCAGACTAGCATCAGAGAGCTAGACGGAGGTCATCCCCCAGTAACTGGACACAGTCTAATAAATAAATTATAGTTTGAGTCTCATTCTTCTGAAGCTAGACATGGATAAGCACAATTCATGTTCTTTTACAGCATATATTTGTAATTATCTTGAATTCTTTATCTGGGATCTTATCTAACTCACTACCATTGGAGGCAGTCACTGTGGGGTTAGTCACTTCTGGAGGAATCATGCTGCTTTTAGTTCCCATGCTTCTTGTAATTTGGTACTGAAGCTGGTGTATTTGATGTTAGGCCATTATTTAGATTTTTGTTCAAAGTCACCTCATTCTTTTAGTTGAAATCATAGCAATGTCAAAGAGGAAGTAGATTGAGTAGATTGTAGAGTAGAGGACTCATTTTCTTCTTCTCACCTAGAGGGCATTAGGATCCATCCCTAATTCTTCCCCCAAGAGTAGAATATTATCTTCAAAATCAATCACTGTAATGAAGTAATAAGCAAATAAAGACAATCACTCTTTAAACACCAGTCACTTTTGGAAGTACAGGAACACTGACAAAACTGTCTGTGCCAATACACTAGTCATGTAAACACGAATGGAAAGGGGAAATCACTTTGCAATGAGTAGTATTGAGTAGATAAAGGAAATCATAGAAGACAGAAAGCAAATAGAAGATGGGACAGCTGGGCTTAAGGAAGAATGAAAAGAGAGGGAAAAGGAATGCAGCAGATGCTGTACAAAGCCACTTACTGCAAAGCTTGATGACTTGAGTTCAGGCCCTGGAACCCATGTGGTGGTAGGAGAAAATGTATTTCTGCAAGCCATTCTCTGACCTTCACATGTGCACCATAGCATGTACTTACATACACACATGCACACTCATTAGAATAAATAAAATGTTAAGAAAAAGGAAAGCACAACCAAGTAACCTCAAATAGTTCCAGGTCTTGAGAGATTGAGGACATAAAGACCTGGCAAGCCAAGGCAACCTACATGTTGTGTGACAGTGTGTCTGCTCACCCTAGATAGGGAACTGATGACAGATCAAAGTAAGGACCCTATGAAGTCCAACTTGATGAACTAATGAGTTTTATTGTGGTTACACACAGAAATGTGGGTGAGGGGTTACTCACAGGAACAGAAATGACTCAAAGATAGCTGCATCACTGAACCTCCCCAACCAAGCATGAGTGACAGCTCATGAAAGCTGGAAACCTGAAGTGCACTGTGCAGCTTGTGGGTAGCTCGGCAGACTGGAGAGTATCTTTTCCAGGCAGATGAGCTGATCTTCCAGGAAGCATGTCTGGTTTGAGTCTCTTCTAGGCAGTTTGGCTTATCTGAGGATTTTTTTTTTAGCAGCCCCTACTAGTTATATATGCTTGTGAACAGAGGGGCCTATTGTATCCTGTGAGTTTCAGGGACTTCCTGAAATTTTTGAGTTGTTTACTTCCTAAGTGTTAAGAGAACTTTCACCCCCCTTTAGAACATTGTGTGTCTTAGTTAGCTTCCCTGTAAGATGAACTATTTTATTTCAAGTCACTTGCTACCCAACTCAATGCTCTTTTAGTAAGTCTATCCAAGTGAGATGTGAGCAAGGAAAGATAAGAAAAAAGAAGAGAGAACGAGACAGAGCAGGTCTGGTAAATTGCCATTGAGTACTAAATAAAGGAGAAATAAATGTGAAGAAAAGAGAGTCTGTAGACAGTCTTCCTGTTTGTTAGTTCCAAGCTGGAGTTTCTTCCTAGATTCCCAGATGATGGGCACATTTCTGGGCAGTCCTTTGCAAGGTAGAGGTACAGTTGCAATTCCCATCAGTGAGTGGTCCTCCACACACTGGTATAGAGGCTAGTCAAACCTCTCAGTGGTCCTTCAGGGGTCTGACTGTCAATTCTGGCCCCTTCCTTGAGCAATCCTTGCTGGTATCCTGCATGTGTTTGGAACCTGTTTCTGCATTCCCCTGTAGATTCTGGCTCCAACCAACCAGGCTTATACCTGGGTGAAGACTGTGTAGTTGAGATTCATGTTTTCTTCCCTGGAGTCTAGAGGAATCCTCTTGGCTCTGCTTGTTCCAAGTTTCCCTAGAGCACAAGAGTGTGGTTCTTAATGGGTCTGGGGTAACCACATGGCTGGCTCAGCAGGAGTCTTTTTAAAACGCCTCTTAATGATGCTCCAGGTTAGCACACAGAGAGGTTTTTCCACCTCTGCTGTTTTCACAGCTGAACATACCTTATGTCTCTCCCTTTCTCTCTTTTCCCTTTCAATGTCCCTTGCTGAGCATGAAGAATGGCTTCCAGACACTCTCCATCTTAATTAAGCATGGCTCTGGTTGTCACCCTTCGCTGGGAGATGTGGTCGGGAACCCCCATACCTGCGACTCTCTCTGTGATGGAGAGGGATTTCCTCCTCTGTTCTGTTTTGTAAAGTTTCTTATTTTATTTTGCTATTAAACTAGATATTTTCAGTCATTGCACACACGACTCCCTCTGCCTACACCTTGTGATAGGGCTCATCCAACTTTCTGCAGTTCATTCCCTGGAGATTTTGACAGTGTGTTTGTGTGTCGTCTACATCTTCCTAAACTAATTATTGTTTTCCTTTAAATATTATTAGCAATATAATTATAGCAACTTTAAATATTATTACAATTCTCCTCAAACATGCCATAGGGGAGGGAAATGAGAAAACAAAACAAAAGAAACAAAAGACAACAAGAACAACCCTGTCCTGCTTGGTTCCACTCCCATCTTTCCATAAATTTTCTAGGATGGGAGTTTTGTCTTTAAGAGATCACAGACCGTCATGGAAGGATCTGTTTTCACTCTGAATCAGCTGGGGATGCTTTGTGCTTCTTCAGTGCTCTACAAAGCATTCATTTTCCATCTTAGAGAAGAGACTGAGCCCTAGTGGCTGTGAATAGAAATGGAGTGACTTTTTCCAAAGACCAAAACTAAGGACTGAGCCTGCGAGGAATTTGCTTGCTTACTCTTCTGCATCAAGTGTTTGAGATTTCCACTAGATAATTTGCCCATTTGTATTCTGGTAACTTAAAACATGCAAATCTGATGACTAGCCCAGGCATTTAAATTATTGTATTTGTTCTAAGAAACCAGAAGATCCAGGAATTAACAGCCATATTGGTCTATAAATACTTGTTTTCATACAGTGGTAACATACTGTGTTGAGGTGTTGTCTAAGTGGATTTGATCACAGAAACTGATATTCTCTGTTAAAAACCATAAGATCTGGATCAAGTTTTATACAGGAAGATTCTCAGTTTTAGTTTCACCTATTATGTAATTCTCCTGTAATTTTCTAGCAATATTTGAAATCTATAATGTAGTATGCATTTCAGAAACTCATTTAATGTATAATCAACTAATTAAAAAAAGATTCATTTTAAGAAGAGGGCAAATGGACCTAATGCTTGTATTGTGTCTAGCTTTCTGTCTATATATACACATATTTATAAAAATTTCATTTTATCAAGTGAGAGATTCCCTTTCTTTTCATCTCAGTCCTACATTTGAGCAATCACTATTATTAGCAATTTAGTGTGGGAGTGAGCAGAGAAGGACAGAAAGAGAGAGAGAGAGCAAAAGAGAGAGGGAGGGAGGAGAGAGAAGGGGAGAAAGAGAGAGAGGGAGAAAAAGGGGAAGAGAGAGGACAGAGAGACTGAGAGAGACTGAGAGACTGACTGGGGACACATGGGAACAGAGAGAAAGAACTGGGTGGCAAGCAGTCCCTGTGCTGGCATTGGCTGACGATGGTGGTAAGCCCTTGCTAGGTCCCTGGGAGCAGCCTAGTGGAATCACCTGTAAGCTAGCATTAGATACTTTCTGATTTTGTTTCCTATGCCCAAAGAAGCATTTATTTTTGTTTACTTTTAGTCTTTGCTATGGAAAGTTGGAAACTAAAATAATAATAATGTAAGCGAGTATGTAACTGCTGCTGAGCTACAACTGTAATGGAAACATAGTTTTATTCTTCCTCTCTGCAGTTCATGTTCCTTCACACTCCACTGAAGAATTTGCAAGCTCATCTGTGACATAGTCTTTTCCCACTGCGGACATCACACAGGCATGAGGACTGTCTCAGAAGGGCACGTATTTTTGCCACCGTTCTCTCTTTGCAAACTACATTTATCTATTCTCTTTTTCACATGTACTAAAATAATTCCTCCTTACCTACAAAAGCCTTCCAATGCTAGTGAGAGTTGTGTAAAGTCGGTGTGGTGGTTAATTTTACATACAACTTGTCTGGGCCGTGGGACTTTGAGTTTTCAGGCCTTTGGGCATAGGTCAGAGTTGCATGCCATCACTAGCTTCCTTGGAGCTCCTCTCGATGACAGCAGATTATAGGACTTGTCATCTGCCGTTGTCACATGGCTCAACTATCATTTTATAAGTTATAACTTTAATTTTTTTTCAAGCCTTATTTTTAATGGTAGTTCTTAAACACTTTAACCTCCCTTGTAGCCCACCACTCACCAGAAGTAGTGGAAAAGAAGGATATGGGGGAAGTGGACTTGTTTAGAAATGGTTCTTTGGAGCAGATCCCATCTGTGTTGTCTGGAAACCGGCAGTTCAGTTCACAAGTTAGCAGGCAGTAGCAGCTCAATCCATTCATAAACACTTCACGAATACATCAGCAGTCCAGTTCTGTAGAGTAGGGTTAGCAACAGCAGTGACACGACCTAGCAGAGACAGCCAGGCCTCAGCCTCGGCTTGAGTCTGCAGGAGGGACCAACAGGGACACCAGGAGAAGTTCTCAACTGTGCCTCTCTCAGGGAAGTGAAGATCAGTGAAGATGTGAGACCTGCAAGCATTGCACAGCGAGCTGTACCAGCAAGCCAAGCTCTGTCTCTGTCACTGTCTGTCAAGTCCTAGGTATACACTCCAAACATCCCATGTCTTCCATCTGCCTCAGCTGACATCACTCTGCCAATCAGCCCAAGTCCATGGAAGCAGCAAGAAACTGCAGCACACCACCAGAAGTTTTTTGGTGTGTTTTTCTCTATGTTGTCCTGACAAATGCAGCTCAGTTACACAAAGTAAGGCAGACCAATACATTCATATTGTTAGCCAAGAATCTTTAATCACCTGTCCTTTCACGTGTTTGCTTTAGCAGAACATCCTCTCTCCTGTGTCTGCTTCAGGGAAACACATTACTTCATGAGTTTGCCTTAGCCTTTCATCGGTGTCCACTTCAGGAAAACACTCCTTCACATATTTGCCCCAGCAAAACACCGTCCAACACAACTGACTCTCCAAAGAACCCTTAAATTTCCACTTCATTAAGTAATAGTATGTAAATAATCTCTTAATATATTATATATTGCATATACTATGCATGCATACTATGCAAATATACATATGTATATATAATCATATACTATGAATCACATAATCACATATAAGGTGACAAATACATTACATATTTCACCCCTAATTTTACAAAACTGTATTATTATCAATTGCCTTATATGTTGTCATAATGAGTAATAACATATATTTATATGTAATATATACAGTACTATATGAATATAGCTTTTATGCTAGTGTGTGAAGAAGTATCATTTTTACTGTGTTTTAAAATCATGGTTAATCATTTTAAGTGACATACAGAGTAATGGGTTTCATCTTGGTATCATAATACATGGGTGTTACACTGTTTTCATTTCTTGTCTTCCTCCACTGCCCTTTGACCCCCTTTCTAGCTGGTTTCCCGTTTCTGCTCTTCCATTACATGTATCTCACAACCTTTCTATTTTCCTCCACCTTTAAGGGCTCTTCCTCCTCCTCCTCCTCCAATGACCTCCTTTGTAGGTTATTGGCCCATATACACACACACACATAAATATACCCCCCACACAATTTGAGTTGAGGTTCTGCATGTGAGAGAAAACATGGTGTTGATCTTTCTGAATCTGGCTTATTTTGCTTAATATACTGATTTCCAGTAACATTTATTCTCTATTGATGACCTGATTTCATTTTTCTTTATGGCCACACTGAAATCCACTTAGCATCTGTACCACGATTACATTAACAAATATTTCTTTTGCATCTAGAACATATATGTGAACATTGTATATTATTTATGCATCAGACTTTTGTACTCAGTTGTAAGTTTGAGAGAGATTAAGGCCACCATTTACCATCTGCCCATCAGCATCTTAAAACCTGATGTATGAATAATGACAAGGGAACAGAGACTTTCCTCAACACCATTATCTCCAATTGTGCCCATGTCCCAGCACAGGTTCTAGTGTCTGTATCCATTGATGAAGCTTCGTAAGTGTATGCCTTCTCATCTCCCGTCCTTGGGATTGGCTCCTGCGCTCTGGAGTCTGTATCCATTGATGAAGCTTCCTAAGCGTTTGCCTTCTCATCTCCCGTCCTTGGGATTGGCTCCTGCGCTCTGGAGTCTGTATCCATTGATGAAGCTTCGTAAGCATATGCTTTCTCATCTCCCGTCCTTGGGATTGGCTCCTGCGCTCTGGAGTCTGTATCCATTGATGAAGCTTCGTAAGCATATGCCTTCTCATCTCCCGTCCTTAGGATTGGCTCCTGCGCTCTGGAGTCCTACCTAGAGCGTCGTTGCCGATGCCTTTATCTTCAAGTGTCTTTCTTGTGTTTTCCTTTGTGTCTGTCCTTCAATACCAAATGCTGTATATTTTTCCATTTATTCAAACCCTCTTTGGTTACTCTCTTTAACATCTTTAAGTTTTCAAAATACATGAAGCATTACGACCTTGTTAGACTTGCAGCAAGGTATCTGTTTTGAACAATTTTAAGTCATATATTTTACATATTGATTTTTCTTGGCATACTCTTAAAAGGTCTACAAAATTGTTATATAATTAATTAGTGACTTTACCAAGGTTACAAGATAGAAGGTCAACATTTAAACTCAATTTTAACCTGTTAACAGGTTTTTCACAAGCAAGAGGAGGAATGAAAATGTGCCCCCATTGTATAGTATGCATAAAGAGTGAGGATCTAGGAATTGAATAGCAAAGCAAAGTGAAAACTATAAAATTCTTCAAAACCACACAAGGAGCAGTTGAAAAATCTCGGGGCTGTATTTACTAATACTTCATTGCATATGCCCCCCCCCCCCAAATTCAGTCAGTGGAAGAAACAAACTGTAAGTTAGGTTCATGAAAATTCAGTATTTCTAGACATCAGAAGATAAAATTAACAGACTGAAAATATAACCCATGGGACAAGAGAAACTATTTGCAAATTGTGTCTCTGAACAGGGTTAGTACCCAGTGAACATGAACAGCTACAACTCAGCCTTGAAACACCAGAATAAACATAAAACTTTACAACACCAACACTCACCGTCACTTACTTATAGGGAAACATAAATCAAAGCCACCATGACCTTCCCCCTTACATGATGAATTTGGGGCCATATCCTTCAACCAACCTACTGTCCTTTCTCCTGAGGTCCCCTTTGGTGTGTTCTCCACTGACGACATGCTCGTCTCCAAGTTTACTGACAGTTTCTTCTGCCCACTGAGAAATTTGAACCCCTTTTGAAAAAGTTTTCATTCATATATTAAGATTTTCAGTCTCAGAATGTCTGTTTGGTGTTTGAAATATGACTTTTACCTCTGCGGATGTTCTTTTCATTCAGTTCATAGATCACCTTGCTAAATTTGCTGACTGTTCCTGGTCTCCTTTAACTCATGGGTCCTCTCTAAGTTGGTTTGAAGTTGTGGTCAAATTAACCTGAGGCCATTTTTCTCCAGGGTCACACCATTCTGTCTGTTTCTTTGCCCCTTCTTTTGTTGAAGGTTAAGCATTTGAAAAATAACTCCATTTCCCCATCTTTTGCTGACTTTTTGCTGACTCCATGACTTACTGCACAGCCCAGCTTCTGTCTATCTGTCTATCTGTCTGTCTGTCTATCTATCTATCTATCTATCTATCTATCTATCTATCTATCTTCCTATCTATCTATCTTCCTATCTATCTATCTATCTATCTATCTATCTATCTATCTATCTATCTA
>JADRCD010204113.1:0-28874 GCA_019843815.1 Montemys delectorum | reverse complement strand
AGAAGAAGAAGAAGAAGAAGAAGAAGAAGAAGAAGAAGAAGAAGAAGAAGAAAAGATGCTCTGTGCATGTGTGGCCAGTGCTCTAGTGAGTCCCATCTCCAACCCTATCACTAAATAGTTGTTGAAGGCAGGCAGGCTCACTTTTGTCACACTTGGGGCTGGGAATGTGGTACACTGGAAGAGACTTGCGTAGGGTAAGTGAGTCCTTGGGTTCCATCCAAAACACACCAACAGTCAGTCAGGATGCTGGAGAGAAGTAGAACACAATTCCCTGCAATTTAATTTACCTACAGTTTAATAGACTTTTTGTTTTGTTTTGTTTTCAAGACAGGATTTCTCTGTGTATCCCCTGGTGGTCCTGGAACTTGCTCTGGCCTCCAACCCAAAGATCGCTTGCTTCTTTGTCCTGAGTCTGGTATTAAAGGTGTGCACCACCACACTACCACACCTGGCTACTAGATTCTTTCTATATTCTCCTTTGGGTGTCAGAGGAGAAAATAGGAAGAGGGCACACAGGAGATCCAAACAAGATTATTTTGGCTGACTCAGGGCATCCAGGCTTCCTGATAATAGCTTGAGACAATGGTGCCTCCTTCTCCCTTATATAGAAAGTTGCCCCTGCAGAACTGTAGCAGCTCTACCGTTCATCAGACTCTCCAACCTTAGTGCAATCAGAGTAAGCTCTACAGTTTGTATGGCTGCATAGGAAATGAAAATACAGTCTAACAGGGCATGGGGGCATAGACCTTTAGTCCCAGCACTCAGGAAGCTGGCGGATATCTGTGTGTCTGAGGCCAACTTGGTCTACAGAGGGAGTTCCAAGACAGCCAGGGCTATACAGAGAAACCCTGTCTCTAAAAACGATACCCTGCCCCCACACCACACACAGAGAAACACACACACACACACACACACACACACACACACACACACTCACAGAGAGAGAGAGAGAGAGAGAGAGAGAGAGAGAGAGAGAGAGAGAGAGAGAACAGGATCCTGTGTTCAGACTTAATAAGAATTTCAAGCCTGGTCTTATGGCTCACACCTGTAATCCAGCACTGGGGAGCCTGAGTTAGGGGGACTGTTGGATGTTCAAGGGTAAAGAGTGAGAGCCTGTCTCAAAGAAAACAGAAGAATTTTAAGATGTTGACAGCAGAGCATTAGAAGGTGGCACGGCTTGTCTAGGCACTCCGATCTTTTTCACTACATACCTGGCACACTCATGAAAGTGACCATGTACCTAACTTGGCCTGTGAGCTCCTGCCCATTGGGTTGCCTGGAGAAAGAAGCATCCTCTGGCCTTCCCCACCCCCACCTTCTCTCTGAAGCTAAAAGCCTAGCACAGGTGATGGAAACATCATCCTGGAGGCTAAAAATACAGCCGAGTGTGTCTAGGTCATAGCGCTAAGGGCTCAAGGTCTTTTGCTCAGTTATGTGATGTTGGGCTCCAGCCTCAGATGCTCACTTCGATGCTTTGCATGCCGGGGAGTTTTGGAGACTTATTTCATGGGAAGAATTAGGATATCCATGGCAGCAGCTTGCCTTCAGGAAGATGCTGATGTTTGAGTCCGTTCGCCTGATTACACTTTGCAAGCAGGTTCTTTTCCTCCTCCTGGGGAACCTGTCTAAGCGGTGGAATTTGGTCAGTCTAGCGTTTAAAGTACTGCTTGGAATGAAGGGTGGTCTGAAGGCTCTCACGTTGCAGATAAACACAACACAAAGGTGTCTGATCCTAAACGTCTAGAGCTTCTATTTGAAAGACATGGTGGTGCACACCTTTAGCCCCAGCACTCTGTAGGCACAGGTTTTCTGTGAGTGTGAAGCCAGCCTGTAACCTAGGGAGTTCCATGCTATCAGGGGCTACATAATGAGGTACCACCTTAACAAAGAACTCCTAGATACTTGGGAGTACTTCTGATCATACGACCATATTTCACAGAGCCTCTCCCACAAACCTTCTGAAGGAAGGAGGACCAATGTGATGGTTCAGCAGAGAAAGGTACATGCCACCAAGCCTAGTGATTTGAGTTTGATTACTGGGGCTCACATGGTGGTTGCATATTGTCCTCTGACCTCCACATTCAAGCCTTCACACCTGTGGGCACACTGAAAGACACACTAGCTGAACAATGTAATTTTAAACACACACACACACACACACATACATGAAAGAGACTGGGAATATAGGTCCATCAGTGAACTGCTTGTCTTGCAGCTGAAGTTGTGGGTTCCATACCCAGTACTGAATAAACTAGGTGTGGTATACATAGGGAGGTGGAACAGGTAGAGTAAGGCCAGCCTGGGCTACAAAGCCCTGTCTCACCTAAACATTTGTCTGTCTGTATGCCTGTCCGCCTGTCTGTCTGTGGATCAAGCACATGCCTTCTACTACTGAGCTACATGTACCCATTTTCAGCATTTCAAACAAACATCAGATCGTTCTCTCATCTTTTCCTCTGGACTTAGGCTTGGCTTAGCACTGAGTTGTTTTCTGATCCTAGCTCAGGAATAGGATCTCAGTGATAGGAAATTTCAGAGAGTCAGGAATTCATTGTTTTGATGGAGTAAGAGAAAAAGAGAATCTCTCTCTGGTCCTGGGTACGAAGAGTTATCATTGGGAACATTTGAGTGAAAATGAAGAAACGGAATCATTGCATTTAAAGTCAGCAGGCCAGTGGCCCCAGGGCAGACAGAAAGAACGTCAGTAACCATCTCAGGTCCAAGGTCTGTGATTGGTGAGTGTTCAGTCATGTGATTTAACCCACTGCATCTCAGGTCGGGACCCACTCCACATTCTCTCTCCAAAGGTTCTCGTCCTTTTGCATGATGAACCTCAGCTGTGTCCACATATGGGCGTGGGAGTTTGCTGCTTGTACGCCAAATAAAAACAACCAAGGAGATGGGGGAAATGCCGCTGTGGTTTGAAGGGAGGTGCCATAAAGGGAGAAGACAAGGATTCATAAAAGCAGGTGCACTATCTTCTTGATTAGCTGATCCTCCAGAAGGAAAATAAGAGCTGAGGAAAACTAAAGAGAAGAAAGATTACAGGAGCTAAAAATACTAGGAAGAAAGCTTGGCTGAGCATCAGAGAAGGACAGATGTGTTTCCAAATAGAAGCATGAGCTTACAGATGTCAAGGAGCTCAGCTCCAAATGTGGGAAGCAAGGGCTATTTAGATTGAGCTCAACAGAATACCATATTAAAAAAAAAAAAAAAAAAAGCTTCATAGAGCAAGACACACAAGGACATATGGACATCCTCTTCCCTCAACCCTAAACTCTCCTACCAAGCACTAACTACCCCAACTTTGCTTAGATTCCATTAGATCCAACCAGGTGTTTTCAGGGTGATATCTCGTGAAATTGATCCTACCACCCAGGGGAGATGACAGTAAGACCAAAACCCTCACAAAGCTTCAGGAACCTAAACCAATACTGTCTGAAGCCTGACTTCAAGATTCTACAACCTCTGAGACAAGACTCTCTGAAGAACCTAACTACTTTCCTCACTGTGTCTACAGGTGCCCTTTGATCTAACAAAACAAAGGATGTTCAAGAAATGCAGCATTTCAGAAAGTTGTACAACTGATTGTTTAGTGAAAATGAATTAAGAAAGGAGATCTTATAGAGATGGGGAGATGGGGTAGAGCTCAGTGGTGGATCACTTACCTAGCATGTGAGCATGTGAGAGGTCAGAGAAAGAGGGAGGGAGGAAGTGAGAGAGAGAAAGAGAGTGAGAGAGAGAGAGAGAGAGAGAGAGAGAGAGAGAGAGAGAGAGAGAGAGCCGGAGAGGGAGAAGGAGGGAGGGAGGGAAAGATAGAGAGGGAGAGAGAGAGGGGGAGAGGGAGAGAGAGAGGGAGAGGGAGAAGGAGGGAGGGAGGGAGAGAGAGAGGGAGAGAGAGGGAGGGGGAGGGAAAGAGAGGGAGGGAGGGAGGGAGAGAGGGAGGATGAGAAGAGAGGGTGCTTTGATGTCCAACCTGCATCAGAAATACTTTATCCCTTAATGGGGGTCCATTATTAGGCTTTATAAACCAAATTGATTGATGTGAAAACCTGACTTGAAGGTCATGTCAAATGTTGGATCATGCCACTCAAGACTGTGGGCATAAGGAACTAGGGAGAAGGGTTGATAAACAGGTCACAGTGTAACATTAATAAAAGCATTACCTATTTTTTTTAAGCTTTCCAATAACATCTATTGTGTGTACATGTATGGCTGTTAGTATGTGTATGTTGGTCAGAGGAATACTTGCAGATGTTGGTTTTCTCTTTCCATTGTGTCCGTTCTGGAGGTCAAGCTCAGGTCACGGGGTGGTGGGCACTCTTACCTGCTGAGACATCACAACTGCCCTATTATATACTTGAAATTTTACTTTATTATTGTTTATATATATATATAAACATATGTGTATATATACACACATATATACATATGTATATATGCATGTATACATGTGTATATGTGGTTTTGTTTGTGTGGTTTTGTGTGCCATGGCACACATAATAGAGATCAGAGAACAACTTTGTGGAGTTGGCACTCTTCTACTTCTATGTAGTTTCTGGCAGGTGAACTCAGATTGCCAGCCCTGCATTGCCAGGCATGCAGTGGCATCTTCATTCACCAAGCCATCCTGTTGACCTTTATTATGTATTTTCTTTTTTAGAGGATTTATTTGAAGGTAGATGTGGTGTCACTAGCCTTTAATCCCAGCACTTGGGAGGCAGAGGCGGGCAGGTCTCTATGAATTTTTGAGTGAGTTCCAGGACAGCTTAGGCTACATGGTGAGACCTTGTCATGTTTGTACATTTGTGCCACATGTGTGTATGTGGTGCCTATGGAGGCCAGAGGAAAGGATTAGATTTCAAAGAGTTACAAGTGTTTGTGAGTTGCTGGGAACTGAACCCAGGTCCTCTGGAAGAGCAGGAAGTGCTCTTAACTGCTGAGCCATCTCTGAACCCTCTTACTAGCTGCTCGGTTCAATCTGGATCACCTGAAGATAAAATGCCACATGTCTTGCTTGAGATTGGCAAGATTGCTTGCAAGAATATTACATATTTGGCACCACATGCGTGGGCAGTGGTGCCCGGAACTCACTCTGTATCACTCTACCTCATCCTCATGGTAATCATTTTGGGGGCGCTGTTGGTTGTCTCTGTCTCAGGGAGGAGAACATTTCAATTCAGAGACTGCTGAGTGATGATCTGGGATACCAGCTTAGGCAGAACAATCCCTGAGCCTAGAGGGAGTCTTGTGACAAGATAGGACTAGACCTGGGCCCCGGGAGGGTGGCTAGATGGACCAGCCAGGGAAGAAGTGGAGTCACTGTGATAACTGTGAACAGTCCAGAGCAACCTATGTGGACTTTGGCTGGATCCACTAATCATAGGGACTGGGGTGTTGTTCCTGAGCAACTTGTGCCTCCGTTTCCTCACTTGTAAACTAAGAGTGGTACCAGTGCCCACACCCATGTGACTGTGGGCAGCATTTCACAATAGTAATTTAAAATAAACACTGTTAAAATATGAATAATGGCGGGCAGTGGTGGCGCACGCCTTTAATCCCAGCATTTGAGAGGTAGAGGCAGGCGGATTTCTGAGTTCAAGATTAGCCTGGTCTACAGAGTGAGTTCCAGGATAGCCAGGGCTACACAGAGAAACCCTGTCTCAGAAAACAAAACAAAACAAAACAACAACTATACACACACACACACACACACACACACACACACACACACATATATATATGTGTGTGTATGAATAGTGGGGCTGGGGCTAGAGGTCAGTGGAGAGTGCTTCTCTAGCATGCTTGAGACCCAAGGTTCAAATGCCTGGCATGAGGGAGAGCGGGGGAGATTGTTTCAAGAGACATCCATGTGAATAGCTGTGAGCCGGAAGGTTCAGTGTTCCCCAGAAACTAAGTTGTGTCTCTTCATCATCACTGAATGGCAAAGCTAACAGAGTGAACGTGGTGGGCAAGAGTCTGGAAGAAAGCTGATGAGAAAATCAAACTGGAGATGGGGAAGAACGCTGGGCATGGTGGTACATGCCTGCAAGCCATCCCAGTCAGTCCTCAGGAGGCTGAGGCAGGAGGATCATGAGTTCCAGAACACAGTCTAGGTGGCATTATATAAGGGAGACTGTGGGGGTGAGGAGGGAAGCTGGGAAAGGGAAGGAAAACAGGATGACTCTCACACTAGGGCTTCCTGGTCTCCACCAAGCAGAGTCAAATGCAGTGACTGTCCGCTGACGTTCGAGCATGGTGCCATCTCTCCAGGATTCACTGGTTTGGAAGGATGTTTTCCTGTCTGGTTTTAGGTATTTGCAAACCCTTTCCAAAGACGAACCTTTTCCAATGTCCCGCTATAAAACTGACCCACCCCTTGGGAGGTAAAGCCAGAGTTTGCTGCTGAATAGACAGCATTGTCTTCCAAGTGCCTGTGGGCACCAATGCCGTGGGCCTGGGGGTGGCTCTACTGTAGGGCAGCCTGTGTTGTGGTCGGCCTGCCAGCTTTGATTCACTCCAGGGACAACAGTTGAAATTTCAAACAGGCAACACATGGTGATTCCAGGAGTCCCTGCCAGACACATACTTTGTTTTTCCATCCTTTCACCCTCCTCCCACTCTGGAAGGAGCCTCCTTTGGCATTCTGTGTAAGAAAAAAACAAAACCACCAACAGGACCTGCACCTGATAAGGAGGGAGGCATTGCCCAAGAGTTCCCAGGAAGAGGCGGTCTTTGTTCTCATTTCCAGGCCTTTATAATGCTAACAGCTCTAATTACTGCATTTGCCATGGGATGTAAAATAAAACCACATTCCAGAAACCATGTCATCTCCTTGGGCAAGAGACGTAGGGAGAGGTGCTCAGGGCTGCAGGAACGTGTTCTTTCATTTCTGGTCCCCTAACCTTGGCAGCTATTTGGATAAATTAACAGTACCCTCTTTATGTGCATGGAGAAGGGCACTTTTGCACACATAAGGATGAGCTTGCCATCTGTACCCACATAATCTGGTCTGCATGTCTGGTGGTATTTTATGCAAAGTGTGCTGCATAAGAAAACTAGGATCTTTTCCCCAAGCCACTGAAGGAAAATGAAGACATTTTGGAGCTTCTTCTAGAAATCATTTGACCATAAAATATGATGATGTAATACCTGACCACACCCACTTCACAAACCAAAGTGACATCAGAAATCCTGGAGTGAATAGCTCAAAACTGCTGGCACCCAGAATCTAGACAGAGATTTGCTTCAGATGAGAAAGGCAGGTGACTAGACTAGACATATGAAAGAAACAACACACAACAGACAGACATGGGGGGAGGGGAGAAAAAGAAAAATACAAGCCAGGTGGTGGTGGCGCATGCCTTTAATCCCAGCACTTGGGAGGCAGAGGCAGGCAGATTTCTGAGTTCGAGGCCAGCCTGGTCTACACAGTGAGTTCCAGGACAGCCAGGGCTACACAGAGAAACCCTATCTCGAAAAAATCAAAAAAGAAAAAAGAGAAAAAAAAAAAAAAGGGCAGGCAGTGGTGGCGCATGCCTTTAATCCCAGCACTTGGGAGGCAGAGGCAAGCAGATTTCTGAGTTCAAGGTCAGCCTGGTCTACAGAGTGAGTTCCAGGACAGCCAGGGCTACACAGAGAAACCCTGTCTCGAAAAAAACCAAAAAAAAAAAAAAAAGAAAAGAAAAAAGAAAAATACACATTTCTTCCCCCTACTAAGATAGCTAAAATAAAAATTAAGGCACCCAAAATATGGTAATTTTATTTAAAAATATTTCTCATGTATATGTGTGTGAGCCTGATATATGCAGGCTATTAAGGCCACTTAAGAGGCAGGAAGGCTTTCAACGCCAGGCTCCCGTAGTAAACCCTCAGGGCCTGAAGAAGCCCAGCAGCCAAGCCCCTCCCATAGACCTCCCTAACTCTCATAACTGTTTCCAGCCTCTGAAACTGTCACAAAGGTCATCCCTAGCCCCGCAGCAGGACTCTCCCCAGATTGAACAAAAGCCTGAACAAAAGCCACCAATCTCTGAATAGGAAAACCTACCAATCCCTGAACTTCCCACAGAAACCCACCAACCTCTGAGCATGAAAACACACCAATCTCTGCGCTCCCCTAAGCTCAGGACTTGAAATGCCACCAATCCTCACCCTGGAAATCTCCACCTCCAAAACCCCTATAAAAGCACTCTGCGTTGTCCAATTGTCTGCTCCTCCTCAGAGGCAGCCACCCCTAGATTTATTTCTCCACACCCTGGACTCGTCAATAAATCTGTCTGGTGTGACTCTCATCAGAAGAAGCCAAGGAGCAATGGAGAAAATGGAAGTGAAGAAGTGGAGCAGGGTGAAGGTCCTGAGCTGCTCAGCTCAGCTGGGGATCCCCTCCCCTGGGAGCTTCTACTAAGGAAACTTCCTCTCAGAACTGTGTGGTTCCTGGACTCCTATGCATCAGGATGCCCTTCCCTTAGAACACTCCAGAGCTGCGTGGTTGCTGGTCCCAGGACGCCTTCCCATCCAAGTAGAAAGACCAACGAAATGTGTACTATCTATGTGCTGGAGCCCAAGGAGGTCAGAAAAAGGTGTTGGATCCTCTGAAATAGTAGCCAGCTATCGACTGCTGAGTTCTCTATTCCCTGATTTCATTTTTGTGTACGTGACATTTCTTAAAAAGCCAGGTCTTCTAGTGTTTAATCACACTTACCAGATTGTTCCCAGTCTCAGGAAGTACACTTTGCTCTTTATGGACTCAGAGTGTATTTCCCTGTTGAGTGGCTTTTCCTGGCTCTTGCTATCAGGTTAGAAGGTATATTCACAGTCCAGCAGGGTTTACCTGCTGTCATTTGTGTTAGAATGGGCGGGAATTGTGACTGTAGCTTACACAGAAGTTTTGCAAGGCGCTCCCCTTCCTTTCCTGCCTGCTGTGGGTTCATCCTTCCAGCAGGCAGGTTGCCTTATGTTCCCGTTGAGCTCTTCCCGACTCCAGTTTCCTGCCCCAGCATGCTGTTAAGAACCGAAATACCATGACCTTTAAAAATTCACATCTTCCTCTTACTTGCTATTAAAAAAAAGTCTAGACAAGCAGGAGGCACAAAATTCAGCTAGATTTCTAAAGTCTGGGGCAAAGGAATAACATGTAAAATGATGTTAAAACTTAGCCTCTTATCATAACTCTAGTTTCTTCATGGGAACTGCTCTTTAACAAGACAAAAAAAATTCATTTCCCCTCTTCTTTCTTTCTTTCTTTCTTTCTTTTTTTTTTTTTGGTTTTTCAAGACAGGGTTTCTCTGTGTAGCCTTGGCTGTCCTGGAACTCACTCTGTAGACCAGGCTGGCCTCGAACTCAGAAATCCACCTTCCTCTGCCTCCCAAGTGCTGGGATTAAAGGCGTGCGCCACTACCGCCCGGCTCCCCTCTTTATTTATAACACCCAACCAATGTGAGACATTGTCCCAGCATCCCTACCTACGGACTCCAATAATCCATCTCACTGAACACCAGGCTACAGGATTGCTGTGTGGTCCCACCATCTGTGTAGTCAGAGTGGGTGTAAAGCAGACTGGCACCCAGCACCAGGTACCATTGGGAAGTGGTAAAGAGCCAGTGAATTGCCAGTTCATTCTCTCTAGTCAAGGTTGGGCTCAGAGGCAATTCAAGGGTAAATGCTATTGGTGTGCCTTCCAAGCTCAGAGAAACAAAATCCTTGAAGGGACTCAAGCCCAGTGACAGCATGATGTTGAAAGGCACCAAGAGTCACAAGAAATACCAAGAGCAAGTGGCCACTAGGCCAGCTGGTGGGCACTCTAGAGCACAGGTTTGCAGGTAGCATCAGAGAGGTAACCAACCAGCAGTGGTAAGATGGAATGGGAGGAAGGAAAAGCCAAAGGCAGAGATTTCACTACTAAATGATGAAAATCCTTAAGTTGAACACAGGATTGGGGTAGAAATGTCTCTGTGACAGAGATGGAACACCAGAGCTACAGTTACGAGATTTAGGGTTTATCCTATGTTTAGTTCTGTAGGACGGCTTTATATACACAGACAAAAGGAAGTTGACAGTGAGGGAAAATACAGAGGAAAAAGGTGGGTAGTATATGCTTCTGTATACACAGCTGGGGTACCTATAGCCTGTGAACTTGCATTCATAGAACTTGGCAGCCAGAGGCCTGACCTGATGAGTACAGTTCTGTCACTTTATGGTGGCCGGCAGAGTATGTCTTAGAGACTGGCTGTCAAGGTCCTAGTCTCAAGTGTGTGTCTTGATTTTATCATATAAGATGATACTAGCTCTTCTTTCACAGGGTTCCATGAAGAATAAATGAATTAATATATGCAAAGGCCTTTTGGATGGGTTGGCAAAGAATAAATAGGAGCTTACTTAGTATGCAATAGATGTCAGTTGTAGTTATGAAGTCCCTAAGCTTTGTGGCCTCGGACAAACCAATTCCAATTTCTCCACCTGTAAACCCACCTCTGCTGACTCTACAGGGTTCTAGGGAATACTCAGTGACATATGTAAAGGTATTCAGTAACGAGACCATGCTAGGCAAATGCTGGCTGTTGTTGTTGTAGTGTAGACTCTGACACAAATCCATGGTAATTAGTCTGAGTTCCCTTCTCAAGTTTTAAGTTTGACATCTCTGCTTTCTTCTTGGCCCGAGTAAAGAAAGTTCAAAGGAGAAAAAGTAACAGTCAGCCAAGATCTTAAGGACAGATATGCCAAACATTCGGCCACTACCCAAGTGTTGTCCAGGGACAATGGGCTGACAGCCTGGAAGGGCCGGATACTGCTTCCTGAAACCCAAGAGGAACAGCAGTTGGAGGTCATGCCAACCATCCATGGCATCCTCACTGAGGGTTACCAGGCTCTGTACCACACAGTGGTAGAGTCCATGCTGGGAGATCCTTCTGGAAGCCCCAAGAGGTACAACTCAGAGCTAGGCAAGGCCATTAAACAAAGGCTCTGTGAAACTTTGCAGTCAGCTGCCACCAGGAGTGCATGGAGGGGCCTGAAGCTGGGAGTCACTGAGGAATGGCCCTAGCTAGGATAAGAAATAACAGGACCTCATAGGATTGGAGTCTCCTCTGCAGTATTTCTGAAAAATAAGCTGTACCTTTCACCTAATCTCAGAATGCTTTACAAACTAGTGACAACCCTCCCAGGGAAAAGAGACAAAGTCCCAGCCTATTTTTTTTTTTTTTTTTTTAGGGGTGTTGGGGAAACAGGATCTCTCTACATAGATCTGGCTGTTCTAGAACTCGCTATGTAGGCCAAGCTGAACTTGAACTCAGGGATCCACCTGCCTTTGCCACCACTAGAATTAAAGGTGTGAGCCACCAAGCCCAGCTGGTTTTCTGGGGATAGCCCAGGGAAGGGGAAGGGAGGTGTGGGGATTGAATCTAGAGCCTTGACTGTTGGTAGGTGCCCAAGCACCAGCACATCTTTTACTTTTTTGAGACAGGGTTTCATTACATTGCACAGGAGGCTAGCTTTGGATGCACTCTGTAGTCCAGATGGCCTGAAAGATGTGGTTCCTGCTTCAGATTCCTGCCACACACTGATACTCAAAGATATCACCCACAGATTCCAGCCAATACTCTGATGACTGGAAATACCCCATAACTTGGAATCTGTTAACAGGAGCAGAAGGTCACAGGCATCTCTGAATAAGATGGAACGCAGAGCACTGGCCCAGGCTCTAGACTTTAGGAGCCACAGCAATGACCACATGTAACACATACTTGATAAAATTGTATTTTTTTTTAACAGTCATTTGTACAATTTGTTACAAAACCATAGAAGACTACAACTTGCTTCAAATCATTTTTGGTCTGCAAATATGTAAAATCTGTGTGCAATTATCATGTATTTACAGGGCCTTGTTAGTCATTTTCAATGATTATTTCAACAATGTCACACTCTCAACATAAGACATGGCTTAGATAAATATATTAGTAAATAAATATTCTGAGAACATATTTCCATAAATGAAATGTGCTGCTATACATATACAGAATATACATAAGTTGTTTTCTAGCTTTTAAAACAGTTTTTTAAAATGGTTATGTTGAAAAAGAGCCCTTAGACCATTTATTTTATCACAAAAAATCTTTATAAAATATTAAGTGCTATGGGAGAAATAAAAAAAATTAAAATAGCGTCGTTAGACCAACACGATACAAAAAGGAATAAAAAATGCAGATCAGTTTAAAAAATGATACTTTCAAATTCTTTTACAGACCACATTTTAAAAGCATTAGTCCTGTGTGAACTTTGAGACCAGAAGCACATAGGGAAGGGACTGAACCACAGGACTAAAGATAGAACCTAATAAAATAGTCTGGGCTTGGAGGAGAGGGGAGGACACTCAGCTTCTAGAGCTGCAACCATGGAGGCACCTCACGGTACAGAATGACTAACTTCCATTTTCATGTGATTCTAGATTTTGGGTTGACATGGCTGTTTTACACCCAGAGCTGGTATCAAGCCCACACTTGCTATCACAGAGGCAGACGTTATAGAGGCTCCCAGGGGAGAGTGGGGTGCTCCTTGTCCATAGCTATACAATTCCCACACATCAGTGACATTCCTCTTCCATTTTCCCCTCCCCCAAAGAGGGCGCAGACAGTACTGGGAATCTCAGAACTTCATAGACATTATTTCTTCTGATTTAAATGGTGACATAAGATAGGTTTTATTCTGGTCTGATATGGCAACACAAAGATGATAATTGTTTCTAAATCTTCCTTTTGTTTCTACTAGCCCAGAACTACAACAATTACAAGTGCCTGTCACCCACCGATTGCATTATTTCAAGGAAGAGTTGGACTTGTTTATTTGACTCTGTCTAGTGGCATTCAAATTCTCTACTCATCTATGAGTATTGAGAAGTGGTTTTCTAGCCAGGCAAGACAAAGGCAAAGTCTTTTTGGGGTCTGTTTCAGCCAATGGAGAAATATGCACATACAGACACTAAAGACAAAAACAGCAAAACCAGAAACAATAAACATCAACAATGAGAAGCTGTGCTTTGCAGTTTATGTTAAAAGCTGCACCTCCCATTGCCCCTGCACAGTAAGGCAAGCTGCTGTTCTTAGCAGCTGCTACTCCTGGCCCCAGAAATAAAGGCAGCCCCGATCACATGTCAACAGTTTAGGCCCTTCTCACACCCTCAGCAACAGGTGCACTGGGCATAGCCCAAGGGAGGAGCCTCAAGAGACAAAACCCCAGAGTTGAGCAGAAGAACAAATTTCACCATGGCCACTTCCTAAAGGGCAAATAACTGGATCATCTGATGTGGGACTTCTTTTGTTAGATTCTGGATAGAAATAAGTAAATGTCCTCGTTCTAAGATGGGGTTTTCATCTCCAAATATGCAGTCTGGACCCTGGGATGACTTCCTGGGAGCCTGACTGGGAAGAAGCGCCATTTCTGTCTCTGGCAGCCCAGGTGGTCCCCATTCCGTAACTGAGCTTTCAGACCCACTGGGCCAAACTCTTCCCAATGGCAAAAGACATCTGCTAAATGAATGACTAAAAGTGACCAGAAATTAGGGAACACAGGCCAAGCCAATTAGTTTCCTCTAAGGAAAAGAAAATACTTTTAAGAACAAGGATTATTTTGAATAAAAAGGATTACAATCCCTGAAGTGATTTTTAAATAGATTCTCTCTCCCTTTTAAAAATAAACAAAGCATCTTAAAAACAATAACAACAAAAACAACCAAAAGTGGTTTGGGTTTAAAAACTCTCCCCCTTAAAAAAAAGAGGCTGGAAAAAATATACAAAAGCCTACCCTTTGGGTCTGAACTATCTGATAGTCTGTCTCGTGGAGAATCAGTACATAATAGTGCATCAGGCAGACAGGCTAGCAGACATCTGCTGGCAGGGTGAGCCACTGCAGCCACCAGGCAGAGGCCTGTCTCTGGAGATGGGAGATTAGTCCAATTGGAGCTTAGTATACTCCTGTGGTTCAAGCATGTGTCCCCCAGGAAGGCAACCTAAGGGGGCAACAACTGAGGGATGTGGCTGCCCCAGACCCATGGGTACAAGTGTGCCCCAGCATACCTTTCTAGGGGTGCTGCACTGTTATTGAGAGGAGAGCTTGTTCCTCTAGTCCCACAGGACACCAAGGCCACAAAGCAACATTCCTCCTGGGTGTCCACCCTTGCAACACCCCATTTAATCATCCCTGCAATTGATGGCATGAAGCCCAAAATGATTTTACAAAAGACTCCAAGGCCAGACAGGGTGAGAGTGTCTCTTCCCTTGTCCAGTGGTCAGAGTGCAGGAGAGACCCTAGTAACAGGGCTGGTCACAGTCAGAGCCTCTGCTGGGATAAAGACCTCCATCTCTGTTCTTATTTGGGATGATGAACCAAAGGAACAGAAGAGAATGGGCAGAACTGTCTCCAATAAACTGGGCCTATGCAATAATAGACACTGCCCCGACTTCCTTCCTGTTCCATTGCTGCCTACAGGTGTGGGCAGGAGAGGTGTGGCTTCCCAGAAGCCCTTAAGTCCAGATTTGCCTCAAAAAAGGGAAAAAGGCAGCTGTGTATTGGAGTTTGTACCCATATCAACTAGCTTTTTACTTCAAGTTTCTGGTTCATTTTCAATAAGGCAGGTGTAACCCTGAGCTTTTCAAAGGCCTGAGGTCCCTCCAGGGAGACGACAGTATCGACACATGATGTGGTTCATTTAATGCAGCAGTGATTTTTTTTTTTTTCAACAGAAGTTGGTAGTTAGGGTTCTTTAAAATATATATTTAAATAACTTTTTACATTTACATATAATATCTTAGAAAAAAAGCAGAGAACTCAATCCCACACACCTCAGAAACCCAAGCACACATTACAAAACAGAAACAACACATTATTAAAGAGGCAAAGGACTCAAGAGATTTTGTCTGTTGGTTTGTTAATGGGGAAGGGATGCCACAGGTGGCTCACATTTTGGGTTGAGGAGGGCTCTCTTTTATTACCACTTTTGTGTTTGTCAAAGCTAAAATATGTGTGTGTGTGTGTGTGTGTGTGTGTGTGTGTGTGTGTGTGTGTGTATCTGTATTAGTTTTGAAGGAAGCCAGACTTTGAAGTCTCTGTACAGTTCACGATTTCTACATAAAGAGTTCCTTCTGAGCTCAAGCTCCCGTACCGATGCCTGGGCCAGATCCTGGTCCTGGGAGAGAGAGGGAGAACAGTCATCAAGGGTGTGGAGAGAGCCAGCACAGCAGGCTTTGGGCAGTATATGTATCAGGTAAGGTCCTTGAGCATCCCTGTCCTCTGTGTATGGGCCCTTGGAAGTGACAGTTCATAGTGGTGAGCTGGCTGTGTGTGATGAAGGGGCAGCAATGGCTCCTTTCTTGAGGAGCTCAAGTCTACATTGAGAGCAGCTGTTGGGGTGGGGGGTGAGCAGGTCTCCCTTGATGGTCATACTGGATCTTCTGGAAGCCCTAAGATGTCATGGAAACATAGGTAGAAATGAAGTTAAGTAAATCCTCAGGGAAGACCCCTCACAGATCACACAGATTTTCCCACGAGGTGCTTGGCTTGAGATGACTTAGGAAATAGCAAAGGGAGTGATACTGATGGGGAGAGGAAGGCTGTGGAGCTGAGATGGGAAGGATCTCAGATGGAGATGGAAATGAACCTGACATGCTGCAGGAAAAGGACAAAGGCTGGATCAAAGGGAGCACCTCCATTTAGAAGATATCTTATGCTGGGCAGTGTTAGTGCACGCCTTTCATCCCAGTACCCAGGAGGCAGAAGCAGGGAGATCTCTGAGTTCAAGACCAGAGGTCTACACAGAGAAACCCTGTCTCAATAACAAAACAAAAACACTCAAAAACAGACATAAAGGTAACTGAAAGTCATTATAGCATTTCTAGTATAAAGACTGTGACCTGGGCTTCCCAAGTGGGACAGCAAACAATTGCAGTGACCTCTGTCAGGACTTTGCTTTCTAACAGGCACAGAGATGGACTAAGGGGAGCCATAGGAGATGCAGAATAGTTAATAAAATTGAGATATGCTTTTGGGATATGAAGCATCTGATGGGAGGAGATGCCAACACCATGGATAGAGGGTTTGAGGATGGGGAGAGCTGAAAAGCAATGTTTGAAAGTCATCAGGTACAGAAGCCAAGCGCACAGATGAAGCCAAGCAATAAAGGCCTGAGACGAGGATTCCTATACAAATACTACTGTCATCTGCTCTCACCTGAAGCCTCAGCAGCCAGGGCATGGGACTCCTGAGTGTCCTGGGGGGCACCTGAGAGGCTAGCCCTGGAAGCATCTGCCTCCTCTGGAGAGCAGCCAGGCTGCACCTCAGCTTGGTAACATGGAGCCCGTTCCTCTTCCCGGGTTGTCCCCAGATTCCAGTGGAGTCGGGGAACATCCAAGCCCAGTGCCCCACCCCAGGGGCTGTGGCTGTGCATCCCTTGGCAGTCTTGGGGCAAGCCCAAGTCACAGTCTACATCCTCTGGAATAATGGGGATGCGCTGGCTCAGGTCCCGGGGCCCTGCACAACAGCTGGGTGGGGGTTCCTCTGTGAGTGTGTACTGCACACTCACTGAATAGTCCTCAGTGTAGCAGCCATTGCCCCTGCCAGCATTGTGGGCCACCTGCTTCTCTTCATAGAAGCAGCAGGGCAGGCCCTCATATTTCACCCCATCTGTCCTAGGATAATGGTCTGAGTGAAGGCCATACAGGCCCTGGGAGCTTCCTAGTTGGGGCTCCCCACTTGGAGGGTTGCAGTCCTCAAGGAGCCGGGGACCCAGGAATAAGCTGCTGCCACCTGCAGTTGTTCCTATCCCAGAGCCCAGGGTGGAGGGCTGGGGCTCGAAGCAGCAAGCACATGATGGTCCCTCTGGGCCCCCTTTCCAGGTCCTCCTGAGGTCCAGGGCGGCCCCAGGAGAAACCTCGAGCCCCACTTCTGAGGTAGAGCTGTTGGGCCCTCTGGGTTCCAGCGAGGAGTTGCTGCTGTAGTTCATCTCCAGGCTGCAGGTGGACAGCTGGTCCCCTGAGGGAGAGGCAGGGCTTAGCCATGGCTCACCCCGCCCAGCACCTTGATTGTGTGCTGCTGGGAGCTCCTCTGGTGGAGGGGAGCCCTCAAGGTGCACAGCAGGCCCCCGGCTGCGGTAGATGAAGGGGTCATAGTCACTGCTGAGGGAGCTTCGGAAGGTGGAACAGCTCCCATACACACCTTGGTTGCTGACTTCTGTGCAGTCCACCACGGAGTCACTGGAAGAGCAGCGGCACTGGCCAGAGCTGTTGCTGCTGCTATCACTGCCAGGGCAGTCGGCCAGGTAGCCACTACACACAGAACGGTGCCCGTGGTAGCAACTGAAACTAGATGTGCTGCCACTCTCCACATGGGCTGGAGGGGCCATATGCACCATTGTGGGGAAGAGCAGGCTACTGCCACCACTTGGTGGGAAGGCACGGGATTGGCCCCTGGGTGTGACGCTGGGTACTGGCTGGCCCTCCTGCTCTGGGTAGCTGAGACCCTGGAAGTAGTAGTGTTGGTACATGGTCTCATACTGGGAGAAGCAAGCTGCCTTGGAGAAGCTGCGGCTGCTGAACTTGGGCCTGCGGAAGGGATGAGCTGGTGAGTAGGCCCGGTGTTCCAGGCCGCAGCGATGAGGGGCCAGAGTGTGGTCCAGGTGCAGGGGTGGGTAGCCACGGACATAGGTGGGTGTTTGTGGAGAATAGAGGTTCTGCTCCCCATGCCGGTCCATGGTTAGCAGTGTGACAGGGTTGCCATGGGAGTCCATACTTGTCCTGGTAGGGTAGGCTGGGATGGCGTTGGTCCTATGCACACGGCCTGGGTAATGTACTGGTAGGGTCACTCTTGGCTGCCGACCACGTGTAAGGTTGCTTGTCTCCACACAAACAGCACCTGGATTTCCCTTTTGTTCTGGAAGAGGAGGAGGAAACAAAGTAATGGGGTAGAGATTGAAGCATCAAGTGGACTATGTGCCAGGGGAGTCTATGCTTGACTCTACCACACTGTAAGCTGACTCCAAGTTGAGCTGAGCTGGTAGAGGCTGATCTGTCTCTTTTCCCATCTGCCCACATAGAGTCTACAGAGAGCAAAACATGCCCTGTAATGATGACATGGGTACACTGCTATTGCATAGTCACCATCCCTGTGTCTCTGGAAACAGCCCTGCAGTGTAGGCCTGGGTAGTCAGCGTTACTGTCATCTGTGAGAGAGATGGGGCCTTAGGCTTAAGGAGGCCAGGTCAGGATGCTGATGCTGAGGGTTTGTTTTTTTTTTTTCTTTTTCTTTTTTCCTCAGACTTGTACCCCTGACTGGCCTCCAACTTGCCATAAAACTAATGATGACCTTGAACTTCTGCTTCTACTTCCCAAGTATATACAGGTGTATATCACCATACCCAACTAGGATCCTATTTAACTGGAAACTCAAACTTGAACATAAGATGATTTTCTTTAGAGGCGGGGGACTAAGGGGGCTGTCAAATCTAGGGCCTTGCACACACTAGGCAAACAGTCTACCACTGAGCCATATCACTTGCAGCTCAAAGTGATCCTTAATGCCAGGTTCTGCTTAGAGTTGTGCAGCCAACTTCCAAAACCTAAGGCCCATGCCTGCAGGTCCGGAAGACCATGCTGTGTTGGTTTAGCTTGCTCATGAGCCTACAGCATACATCATGCACTTGTCATACTTTGTAGGGTCAGTGTGTGGCAAGGCCTGTAATAGTTACCTATGATGTTGTGCCGACAGTGAGGGCAGGTATGGTGCTGCAGTAGCCATGGATCCACACACTTCCTGTGGAACCGATGGGTACAAGGGATGACCCGAAGCTCCTGCAGAGAGAGAGAAAGAACACAGACTGAAGGATGGACTGAAAGAGAGGGTTATTTCTGCCTTCAGCCTCACACATATGCTTCCTTCAATGGAGCCTATGGGGGACAGAAAGCCCTATGCACTGTGCTGGTGTCCCCATGCTGTAATATGGATACTAAGTGTTCCTAGCTTGGCAGTACCAGAGAAGGGAGCCAAGTGCGACCTGGTCTCCTTTCTCTCTCTTTTTGTGTCCTCCTAGATAATTTTATTAGCAATAAAGAGAAAACTCCCAGGCCAGGCAAGCAGTATGTCTCATCAGTTGCTCAGAGGAGAATGGAGGAGGATAGAGAGCCATGCCACTTGAGTTAAGCTGGCCTAGAGTCAGATACATGGAGAAAGAGCAAGGAAGTCTACAGTGTGAGAGAAAGCATGCTTAGACAGGAGACAAAAGGAGAGGAGAAGGTCCACTGTTCTGAGCAATTCATGGCTGCATATTAGAAGACTTACAAGGCTGCATGACTGCTTTAATTTTTACTTTTAATTATGTGTATGCATGCTTGATATCTGTGCATGTGAGTGTAGTTGTCTGAGAATAGAAGAGGGTGCTGGGAACTGAAGTCAGACCCTCTCCAAGACAGACGTGCGCTCATGACCACTGAGGCACCACTCCAGTCCTAGCCATTGAATATTCTTGCCATGATATGCTGCCTCTCTATAAGTGTAATAAAGGACTGTGGTCAAGTACATGGGTTAAAATGTCCAAAACTGGGCTAGAGACATGGTTCCGAAGTTAAGAGCACTGGCTGCTCTTTTATAGGTCCAGAGTTCAATTCCCAGCCACCACATGGTGGCTCACAACCATTTGTAATGGGACCCGATGTCCTCTTCTGGCACACAGGTGTACATGTAGACAGAGTACTCATATACATAAACCAAATAAAATCATTAAAGACAAAACAAAAGTCTAAAATTATGTGTTTAAACAAACCTTTGCTCTTTATCTTTTATTATTGTAAGCATTTGTTATAGAAATGGAAAGTCAAGGTACTTCCCATTCTTTCCTAACTTTAAAGGCTGGCTTCATTTCTTGAAGTATGGCCCATAAGGAGAGGGAAACTGCCTCTCCACCTGCTCACGTCACAGCTATCAGGGTTAAAGGACAGGGAGCACAAGGAAGCAGATGCCTTTCTAGGAGCTGGAGGCACACCTAAGTCCAAAGCCATAGGCCAAGGAACACAGGGCTTACAGGGACAGTAACAAACACCCCAGACCATCTATATTGCTATAGATCTGTGGTTCTCAACCTATGGGTCAAGACCTCAAAAAATTATCAGAAAATACAAATTTGTACGTTAAGTTTCATAACAGTAGCAAAATTAGTTATTTGGTAGTAATGAAAATTATCTTATGGTTGGGGGTCACTACAACATGAGAAACTGCATTAAAGGGTCACAGCATTAGGAAGGTTGAGAACCACTTGGACTATAGATGGTTGCCTCTAATTACCCTTGAATGAGGTCAAGTAGAAAAGGAACGCTTGATGGGGCCACTTGGTTTCTAAGGAAAGCAGTCAATTTGAAAGAAAACCACAGTATCTTCCTGACTTGTTCTTATTCCTTTCCTTTTCTTTTCCCACCAGCCTGACATAGCGATATTCAAATAAATAGCCAATATGGTGCTTTAGAATGCCTGTATCAGGGATGGAGAGATGGCTTAGTGGTTAAGAGTATTGGCTACTCTTCCAGAGGTTCTGAGTTCAATTTCCAGCAACCACATGGTAGCTTACAACCATCTGTAATGGGATCCGATGCCCTCTTATGGCACACGGGCATACATGCAAATAGAGTACTCATATACATATATATATATATATAAATAGATAACTCTTTAAAAAAAAAAGACTGCTTGTATCTTCTCAACTAAATAGCCTTTGTGAGCATCTAGTATGCTGGTTGGTGTCACAAGCGCAGACACAGAATGAAGCCACTTGCCAAGTTCACAAACTAAGAACCTGCCTGGGCTAGGTTACAACCCAGGAGTCTGTACATAGTCTATGCAAGAGTATCATCCAAGGGCCTGTGTACAAACACACTTCCACCCAGCAATCTACACATCGGGGGGCCATCTTATTCAGGGGCTGTCTAAGGCCTGAACTCTCAGGCAGTTTGCTCCCTACTTTGTATATATCTATCCACCTGGAGATAGACATAAAGGTAGCAAAATATGTGAATGGTGGTTCTAAGGTGATCCTGACATGTGCAACTATTAATAAAGAGCTAAAAGCAAAAACAAAAGGCATCAAATCTCTTGATTTTTTTCCAAGTAAACTCATTACTTAACTAGTTCTTCAAAGCAAAGCAAGCAACTTGTTCTTACATCTACATATTTTCTGCCCAACATGTGCATTTTTTCAAAGCCAGGATCTTAACCTTTTGAATAGCCTCTCAAGTGCTAAAACTGCTGGCATATGCTACTACCCTAGCCGACCATGTACTTATTATTAGCTAGACCATCTATAGAGTATTGTGTTTTCCCAGCCCCAGGAAGATATGTCTTTAGAAGCCTACACACTGAATCTAGGTTGTGGGGAACTCTGGTCATGGTCATGGTGGTCCCCAGCCCCTCTTGGGGCCTGCACATCCCTCCCCATCCAAGGCAGACCCTGCTTCTGCAGCTACCTCTCCGTCAATGTACTTCTCCAGACAGATGGCACAGTCGGATGTGGAGCCACTGCTAAGTGTATCCAGGGCCCCACAGCTTCCTTCCCGTCGCCCCTTGCTCTTGGAGTTGAACTTTCTGGTTTCCATCTTCTCCAGAGCCTGGACGGCCAGCCTGTTCATGGAATTCTGCATGGCAGAGCAGAGTCAGTGTTGGTACATGTTAACAGTGGTAGGCATACCCAAGGCATGGCACTCAGGACACTGGGACAGACAAAGCTAATCTCACTTAGGTCAATCAAACAGATCCTTGAGAAACTGTTCAAAACTCATATTGCTATTGTATTTCCTAGACTCAATAGTGCCCACAACATTGACTCTACTACAAAGTCTTGCCTTCAAGAGGAAAGGCAATTCCCTGTCTCTAATACTTCCCAATTCTGTGCAACATTGGGTTTTAGAAGGCTCTAGGCCAAATGTCCCTCCTTGTTGAAGGAAGCCAGGGAAATGAGACAGTTCATGTGAATGCTCAGCATCTGATACACAGTGTGAGTGTACAAATACTAGCCCCTAATCTTGTCTTGTTGGTGGTGACCCTCAACCTTCCTGACAACTGAAACTTCCTTTTGACAGTCACTACTAAAGAACTGTCTCTCCCAAGATGTCACACTGCCACATTATCTCAAAGTCTAGTTTCCTGCTTTTCCTCTTACCACCCTCTGCCTATAGGTACTTCTCTCTTGTAAGCCACAGTGATGGGGTTGCTAGAGCTACCTATAGCTACCTGTCCATCAACATTCAACAGATGGACCTGGCAGAGGCAAATTTCATCACAAGACCTAGAAGCCTGACAGTCTGTATTTCTACCTACCTCAGATCTACTTAGGGAGCAAAGTCTCATGTTCCAAAGCAGCATTATTTAAACATTTTCCTCAAAATACTAGTTTGGAACACCCGCAATGTGAGGCCTTTGTGGGTAGGCCTGCTCTTCTTAATATGAGGGCTCAGTATGAAGTCTGCTATCCTCCAAGCCACTGAGATAGCACGGGTGCCATGGACAACAGGCTGGTCAGATCCCTAACTTTCTTTTCTTTTTTTGTTTTTAAGTTTTAAGAGACAGGGTTTCTTTGTGTAACAGCCTTGACTATACTCACTATGTGGACAAGGCTGGCCTCAAACTCAGAGACTCACCTACCTCTGCCTCCCAAGTACTAGGATTAAAAGAGTGTGCCACTGCACCTGGTTCCCCTAGCTTTCATCAGGAACAGTGCAATGGGGTTCACAAGTTACTCTTAGGGGTTACCTGACTACGACGTTGCTTCAGCTTGATTTTGACAAGGAGAATGAGGCAGACCAAGGAGACCACGACGAAGAATGCCAGGAAAATCCCCATGTCAAAGTACTCGGTGGGTTGCTAGAATAGAACACAAATGCCATGAACCATGTTCTCTTTGGCCTGACTGGTGGGTACATGGCTGTCAGTCCTGGTTGAGAAATAGAGTGGAAGAATGAGGACAGGGTCCCTCAGTGTGAAGGGAGCTCCTGGGGTTCTGCTCATATGCACAGTGATGGTGTCTTTAGTGTGGCCAGGTTGAGGGTTGGGGAGCTAAAGTGGCCTAAGGCTTTCCAGTAGCTGAGAGAGCCATTTGCAGCGTTCAGTCTTCCATTAAAACACTGCAATGTCTGGTATAACTAGTGAGAAAAGGCCCTCTGAATAAACACAGATAATCACAGTTATAGACGAAAGACTGCTGTGTTGAGGGAACAATGATTACTAACCATATATTTAATGGTTTACAACAACTTAGAAAATGGTACACTGCTTCCACAAATATCAGCTTCCACCACAATGAGTCACATTTACCAAAGTTCCTTTTTCCTTTAAAAAGCCAGCAAGTCAGTTTTGCAAACTTCCCTTGTTTCTTGGGGTGAGGTAGGGGTGCAAGGCAGTGTTTACTCTAGGTTGGTATTCTACCTAGCTGGATCTCTGACTATAGCCAGCATCTTCTAAGTACTAAGATCACAGCTGTGCCAGCACAGTGGTTGTACAGTGCTGGGGAATGAACTTCACACTTTGTGGATACTAGGCAAGCCCTCTACCAAATGAGGTACACCTGGCAGTCTTTATCTCTTCTGTGCAGAACGCTGCCTTCTGTCATCTGAAGCTGCTTCACAACCAAGACGTGCACTTAGCCAATAAAGGCAGGGCCCTAGTGAGCCCTTGTGCTACCCAGCACTTGGTACAGGTGGAACACTATCCCACATGGGAACAACTTACTAATTGTGGGGAGGAGAGAAAACATACACGGGGTACTAGCTCCATATTTCTAGAATGTTTATAGTGCAAGGTTGGGGAGAAGATGTCAGTTCCACAAACTTCCCTGGTGTCTTTTCTTGGGGTGAAGGATCAGTGGGCAGTAATATTGCTTCAGCACACTGAAGAGGCGTCTGACTACTACTTGTCACCAAAATGTCAGTCTAAGGCCTGAGTAATTCCAATGTTTTGAGTAATTCTTATTTGTGAGTCAGGGAGTTTCAAGTGAGTAATCTACATGATTGAAAGAAGGAAGTATAGAGTTTTTTTTAATCTCTAGGTCAGATGGAGAGAAGGAAACAAAGGAAGCCAAGTGCTACGGGTGTCATCCTTCATCTTTCTCGGCTTGTCTGAATGAACTCAAAGGGGCAATGCCAGGTTGGAGAAATCAGACTTCATAGCATACAACGTCTGTTTGCATAAGTTTTTAACAAATTTTTGCAAATAAAGAAACATGGGTGAAATCTCTCTGTCCTCTTGTGCCATAGTTGAGCTCAACCTGTAGGAACCTATATTACACCATCATTCTAGATATAGGGACGAGGAGGATAAATGCTCAAAGGAAACAAAGGCACCAATAGGACAACAGACAGGCTGCCACTCACTCGAGGAGGGAGGTGCTGGATCCTTGCTCGAGCTACTTTCTGCTTGTTGACAATGTTCATCAGCTTGATAGCATCTGCACCCTTCACATACACCACTGGCCTCTTAAGAGGGTCTTCTGAGCCTTGGTTTAGCTGACAAAGAAGAGAGGGCACCAGTTAAAGACATGCTTATTTAAGAAACAAGAGAGGATTTGGAATGTGGCTCAGTGGTAGAGTGCTTGTTTCATACATGCAAGGGTAAGCATGCATGTGCTCCTGAGTCTCACACACACACACACACACACACACACACACACACACACACACACATGAAGAAGAAGAAAATGCTAAGTCTCCATTTGGAAATCCTTGAAGCTTTCAAGAATTATAGCCTTGGGGTTTCCAGAAAGGTGAGGATAGGATGCTATACTTGTTTTAAGATGGGTTGAGCCAGGCAGTGCTGGTGCATGCCTTTAATTCCAGGCAGAGGCAGGCGGATTTCTGAGTTTGAGGCCAGCCTTGTCTACAGAGTGAGTTCCAGGACAGTCAGGGCTACACAGAGAAACCCTGTCTCGAAAAACCAAAAGATGGGCTGAGCTGCCCAAAAACCCAGAGACTCTTTGAAAATGTCCCATATCCCTAAGCCCTCAACACACAACTACTTGCTATATGCCTCTCTCAGGTATGATACCTGATACTCAAACACAGGCATATAACTTCAGCAGACAAGTAAAAGGATCTGAGACAAGGGTGTCAAAAGAATGCCTACTCAAGATGACCAAAGCAAATGCCTTTTAGGACTGGTTGTAGTGGTGGTTTACCTGGTCGATGGCTTCTGGGTTTTCAGATACATCAAAGATAACTGCAGTAGCTCCCCGCTGAACTGCTCTCTTGGCCTGGTGGAGTGAAAAAGAGCAGGTTGGCAACTCTGTCCTCTGACTCTGCTAACACTGGCCTTATAAAGCAGGCATAGCTTCAAAATGCAGAACTGGACAGCAAGCAATGTCCATGCCCCTGAGCAAGTTGATCCTCTTCCCTAAGCCTTGACATTCTCATCTGCAAAACAGGAGACAATGCCACCTACTTTGTCCTGTTTTCCTGAGAGCCCAAAGACTTAGAATGGGTGGGAATGAGTAACTGACTACTGCAGAAGCCTGTCTCTCCCCGACCCCCAATCTAGCTGGAACATTAAAACCAAGACTATAGATGGGCAGTTTGCCCAGACAGCACAGAGGTATTGGTTTTGGTATTTCTGCTATAAACACACTGCCCCTGGCAACCAGAGTAAATGTTTTTGGTTTGTCTCTTGTGGTCCTTTCTTCCTTCCCATGTCATCCAGTTAAGATAGCATATTGACTATTTCTAAATGAATCTCAAAATAGTCACTTTTAACTTGTGACACAAGCTGGAGACCTTTGGAGACTGGGGTGGGGTTGGGTGGGTTATAAAAAACAATTTAGTGGGGATTTAGAGCAGTTGGCTGCCAAGCTAGGCTGCACATCAAAAACCGCTTGGGAAGTTTGTAAAGCAGATTTCCTGGCTCCAACCACAGAGATTGGTTCAGTGGAGCTGGAGGCAGGCCCAGGAAGCTGAGTTCTGTAAGCTCTCAGGGACTTGGATGATCCTACCAGTAGGAAAACTAGAGGTCAGAGGGCAAGACAAGAAGGCTTAGAACAAATGAGAAGTGATAGAATTTTTTTGTTGTTGGGGTAGGGAGGGAGAAAAGATTCCCTTCCACCTCAATGAACTTTCTAATTTTATTTCCGGCTAAGTGAACAACAGAGTTGAGTCTGCAGAAGGAGGAGACATGAGACAGATCCTTGCTTTTAGGACTTGAACTCTTGTAATAGAGACAGCCACTCTAAAAAAATACAGGGAAAAAAACCCAAATTCCCAAACCAGCATGCTAAAAGATGGGCAATTTCAGCCAGTGCTCAGAGGTCACATTACCATGGGCCCAAGTATTTGAGAATAAATCCAAATTCTTTCCCCAGGAACAATCTGTCCTGACAGGTGCACAAACCCAATGGGCAAATACTTTACTAGACCACTAGAGGGCAGTGTTACCCTGTTGCTTTTTAAGCCAATCCCCTGAACTTGAGACTAGGCAAGTCAACATTTAGTGATATTGGGGATAATGTATGCTCCTTGGAAGTTTAAGAAACCCTGGGGTCCTGGGTATAGTGCTATAGAACTTGTCCCCGTCCTACAGGCAGCTCCTTACAAACTAACTGATATTGAACAATCAGAAAGTTGCTTGATTGTTTCATCAGTCAGCGATCCCAAGTAACCAGTGAGGTTCAGTATTTTTCTTCTAGGTAGTGCTGGGGTCAAACTCAGGTTTTGTTTATGCTAAGCAAGTGCTCTATCACTGCATCTTAAGTCACCGAATCTCTTTTAGTTCCAGCCTCAGAACAGCCATGGCTGCAAGAAGCCAAGGTGGCAAGTTTGTTCTCTTCCCTAGGGCAGCAGCTCAGAGACTTGTGAGCAGGTGCTTGTGTTCCTGCCCCAGTGGTACCCTAGGCTTCGTCACAAATTCCATTCCTAGAGGATGAAATAAAGAGGGCTTCTCATATTTTTAACTCTGCTTTCAGCCAGGGATCGAGCATATCAAAGAGTACCTTTCGGGAGTGTGAGTTCAGGTATGTCCTGGAGGGGAGTGCTTGCCCCTCCAGCTTTGATGCTGGTGCACCTGGAGAGCCTGGCAGCAATAGCAGCACCTGGGTAGGGAATGCCTTCCTGGAATGTGCCTCAAGGAAACGCACAGCCAGAGGGCCTCGGGGCTTCCCAGTATTTCTTGTTCCACAGGAACATGAATGTTTATTCGTTCCAGAGGCACGTTCCATTCAGGACAGACATCATGGAACTAGGGGATGAACCGTGGGCCTCATTCATGCCAGGTATGTGTTTTATACTGGGCTCCACTCTCAGCCTTACAGAAGATGTTTTAAAACATACTTGCTTTCTTTGGGGAGGAAGGCAGGTAGAGAATAAAGGGCTTAAATCCCATTCACAGCCCAACTTCAGACACAGTTCACTAAAGCATGGACTCTAAGGACAAATATTGTGGCTGAGGAATGCTTAATTTTCAGTGAATTACATTAAAATTTTATTTATGGAGGCTGGAGATGTAACACAGTGGGTAGATTTGCCAACCATGCATGAAACCCTAGCACTTTATATAAAATGATCCTCAGTGCTGCATAAAACTAGGTATGGTGCCCATAATTCCAGCATTTGAGAGGTAGAGGCAGGAAGATTCCAAAGTTCAAGGTCAACCCAACAACACAGAGAGTTTGAGGGCAGTTTGGACCATGTAAGACTTTTAAAAACAAACAAAAACAAACAAACAAACAAAAACGTGTAAAGGCCAGGTGGTGGTTGGCGAACGCCTTTAATCCCAGCACTTGGGAGGCAGCGGCAGGTGTATTTCTGAGTTCAAGGCCAGCCTGTTCTACAGAGTGAGTTCCAGGACAGCCAGGGCTATACAGAGAAACCCTGTCTTGAAAAACAAAACAAAACAAAACAAAAAACATGTAATTAAAATAGCAAAGGCAGGTGAATCTCTGAGTTCTGGACCAGCCTGATCAAGAGAGTTCCAGGACAGCCAGAGCTACAGAGAAACCTTGTCTCAAAAACAAAACAAAAATTACATCTTTCTGAATTAATCTGTATTTCCTGCACATATCAGGACTGATGGGAGGAGATCCTATTGAGATCTTGCCTGTTGAGAGATGGCTTTAGAAAAGACTGTGATGGCTGGGGATGTTACTCAGTGGTAAAGTGCTTGACTAGTAGACATTAATCCTGAGTGCTTAATCTTCAAGAAAAGGCCACAATTACTCTTCATTTACAAAATGGAGTTTTCATTATATTTTAAAATCACAGAATATTGCTTGGTTACACTTTTCCTCCTGACTCAATATAATTTTAAAACTTGGAGTCAAATTCTTTGAGCAAATTTTCTTATCTTAGGTAATTTCCAATTTTATCTAGTAAACTTCCTGCCAGATTATTGTATTTCAAACAAATCTAAAACCTAGGTAGAAGATTACTAGTCTTGTAACCAGTATATATGATATTATAGTACTATACCCCTAATGCTTTAGAAACTCTCAAGACAAAGCTGCTTGAAAGAAAGGATGGGAAAGACAGCCTGGTAAATATGGCCAGGAGAGGGTCAGTGGCAAGCTGGGTTCACAGGAGAGGGCAGTAACAAACCATTGCTTTGAGTTCTGGATGATAGGGTAACAAGGAGTTGAGCTGTCCATAGCTGATGTATGTGGCAGCTGCTTATGGGAAGTTCTAATATATAAGGGTTCCAATCAATTTTTTTGTGTGACTATTACTATTTTAAATTTTTATTTAATTTTTAAATTTATTTGTATTATACTAGTGTTTTGCCTGCATTCATGTCTGTGAGGGTGTAAGCTCCTCCCTGGGTGCTGAGAACTGAAACCCAGGTCCCCTGGAAGAGCAGTCAGTGGCATCTCTCCAGCCCTGGTTTTTTTT